>CAEGAE010029730.1:0-53967 GCA_903067095.1 Girardinus metallicus | reverse complement strand
TTTACGTTGTATATGAAAAACTAAAAAGGTTAATAATGTGTTTTTAGACCTTGAGTCCAGTAACAAAAACCTGACTGCAGAGAGAGACGAGCTATAGAAGAACATAAGTGAGTTTTGTTTTTCAATAGAACCAATTCAGAATAGAGGATCTCCCAATGCACTTTAAAAAACAAATAGATCCAGTTTATATACAGCAACATGCAGTCAGTTCACCTCTCCATAACCAGAGGACCCAAATTTGGGTCCTCAGCACTTGCTCCTACAAGATCTGGTGCCGACGAGGTTAATCACATGGAGAAACTCAAAGTCAATTACATGCCTACTAATTTGATTGTAATTGTAACACAGTCCAGCTGATTTGAGTTTATTACAGCAGTCGCATCAAGTCACTGATGTTGCATCAATCTCTCCTCTTGAAAGAGCAGAAATACACATTGGTCAGCTGATTGCATTGAGGCGTCATGTTTGCTTGATTTTCTTGCTTCCACAGGTTGATGTGCATGTCAACGGGATATTAAGATACGATAAACCAATTAAATTATGCTGAATTCTCTGTGCAGTCACAAGATCAATAACAAATGCTCACTTGTTTGTTCACAAACAACTCCTGTATCCTAACAAAACATGTGGTATCTGTGTGCTGTCTGAAACTAAGACAGGAAGATGTACTTATAGACTTGTATTGATAGAAAACGGTCAAAGAAAAGAACTGAATCTAAGCATCAAAAAACAAAAAAACATGAGGGAACATACTGCTAAAGCAAGGATTTTTGGGTTTACTTTTTCATTTGTTAGAAAAACCTAAAAATGTCGAATACAACAGGCTCCCTCGTGATTTACCTTGAGTATGAGGTCATGTAGAGAAATGTTTTTACCTTTCACAGATAAATTAAATACATTAGATATTTTTATATATATATTTCAGCTATGGAGGAAACATCCAGAAGTCTCACAACAGAAAGAGACGACCTAAAGAGGCAGCTGAGCACCTGCAGTAAGTCGGGAAGAAATATATATATTCCATGGCTTAGTACCATTTTAATTATTCGATATGTCTGAGCTACGTTGGAAAAAAAATACAAATATATCTTCACAACACTTCAAACAATTAAAGATTTGTCTTAATTTGATTCTAATTATGGATGTGAATATAATAATGCCATTGCAAATAATCCGATTTATTGCTTTTAGCTTCACAGCAAATTTCTCTTACTAATGAGAGGGACGGACTGAAGAGGACAAACTCTGGTAAGTGTGATGATTGCATTCGTCCAATAGCCATCAGGTCTCAGACGTCTTTACTGTAATCAAAAGAAGAATCGTGTGTTTGAGAATTGTACTGAATTCCTGCTCACAAACTGAAAATGTAAGTTCAAGTATTACACGTTTTGAGAGCAAGGAGATGAAATCCTGCTTTAAAGCCGGAAATCTATGCTCTTGATTTATGGCAGTAAAAGTTCTCCATAATCCTGTGGTGAAATTGTGTGTGGGAGTGTGTGTGTTGTCAACATAGTTAACAGTCGCTGCATGTGTTACCATCATCCACTGTCGAATATTCTGTTTCAGGTATTGAAGCCAAGTCCCAAAGACTATCTGTGGAAAAAAGTCAGCTCAGCATTGAGCTGACTACCTGCAGTAAGTAGGAAACCTATAGACTATAAAGTTATAGAAAAACAATGTTGTAGTGATTAATTTAACCCTCCTGAATTCTTCAAATTAGACTTAAAAAGCTTAAATTTCTCAATGTGGACATGTGTTAATGTTTAGCCTGTTGTGGCAGGATCGGAGAACTTAGGCCTGACTACTGATAAAACTAAGCTGACGAAGAAGCTGAGTGATTTTGGTGAGTTTGACTCTTAATTTGGTAAAGGTAAGTCTGCTGGAGACTGAGAAGACATTTTGGAAATCGTCAGAACAAATCATCTGTTGTCAAAGCGGGTACAAACTGGTGCAGGGTCAGTACAGAACCTCCAGAGGCAGATGACCATTAACATCGGGTACACACAGTCCAATATTGTCAATAATAAGCAACGTAGCTATAAAACATTTCAATGTGTGCTCTTAATGAACAACTTCATGTTGTTGCTTTGTGCACTGACATGTACTTCTTTATTTTTTTTAAATAGCCAAATTTGCAGACGCAAACTGGATGTATTTCAATGGCAGCTTCTATTATATTTCTACAACCCAGAAGTCCTGGCAAACCAGTCAGTATGACTGCTGGTGGCGAGGAGCCGATCTGGTGATCATCAACAGCAGAGAAGAAGCGGTTTGTATGCTAATATTTGATTCTGTGGAGCATATAAGTACAGTATATTCCTAAGTTTCTAAGATGACATTGCTTCCCAATCAGAAAGTTCTACAATTTGACGGTCTATGCCCAGAGGAAAGGATCCATGGATCATAGTGTGGAGAGTCTATGTCACGTCTAACCATGTGTATCTCTACTTTACATAATTATTGTTTGGTCAAACATAGTGAACAATCTTAGAGCTGAAGAAAATTTTATTTCTGTCAAACAGTTTTCTTGAGGGATTTTCATTCAACATGGCTGAATCTCCAATAAGATGTTCAAGATCCTCTGTCTTACATTGGTACTGCATTGTGTCTGCATTTACAAAGAGATTGTGCTTAAAGATTGTGCTGGGAGATCCAACTCTACAAGATTTATTGCCAGGATGTTTTGTAACAGTAAACAATCAGAGACAAATTTATTAGAATTTTTGCTAAGAATGCTTTTTGCTGCAGAGCAAAAATAGTTATTGACTTTATTTAAATGAGGGTTTCTCAAAGCAGTTCTGTTCAGCTTTTGCACCAAAACATAACTCAGTTTATTTAAAGACACAATAAGGTTGACCTGAAAACTTGTGGGACATTCTGTTGGATTAGATTAAGCAACTCAAACAAAGCAACACTGATGTTCTGGATGATGCTTCAGTTGTTTGATGTTTAATTATTTATATACCTGTTTGTGTGATCCAGCAATTCACAAGGACGTTTCAAAAGAGGGCCTGGATCGGTCTTACTGACAGAATACGAGAGGGGTCCTGGAAATGGGTGGACGGGACTGCGCTAACAAGAAGGTTCTCACATTAATGTTCAGTCTAATTCAACCATAAAAGGACTATGATAGGCTCTTCACAGTTACATGCTAAATATATTAACCAGGTTGATGTACTTTGCCTAAAACTTGTTAATCTCTTTTTTATTTCAGCTACTGGCGGTTTGGAGAACCTAACCATTTTCAAGGCAGAAATGAGGACTGTGTAGAGATACAGAATTTTGACTCTGAACGCAGCTGGAACGATGCTCAATGTGAAAACGAAAACTACTGGATCTGTGAAAAGAACTTTGATATTTAACATAAACAAGAGTTTTCTGTTTGGAGCATATTTTATCTTAAGTAGTTTATAAGATAAAAATATAATGCTGTGCTTTCCGCTTGTCCCACAGAGTATCTGTTTTAGTTATTCTTTGATTTCTAAATTGATGTAATCAGAACAATTCAAGAATGTGACAGCTGACTTTTTGTTGCCTTGGTCCTTGATACCCAGTTAGCTCAAATTAGCAGTCATTGTGTGCTTTTTGTCATTCTGGCTCATCATTAGTCTGACTTGTTCTTTCTCAATAGTTAAAGCCATTTTAGGAAGTTAATCTCAGCATCTTATAAATGTCTAATGTGAAATTTTAGTTAACCAAAGACATTTGTAATAAATTGGACCAAGTAGCAGTACAAAGAAAGTGCACATGCACTCACATATGTAGATATTTTTTGGCTAACCTATTCTAATGTCACTGTGGCCATTTTGATGACATGTTTAGATTTACTGTTTACTGTTGTGAGTTAGCATTTTAAAAACTAAAAGTTGAGTTGCATTTTAATTTAGCCTACTCTATTATTACAACAGCCATTAGAGGGTGTGTGTGTTTTAAAAATCATTTTCAATTATAAGCAAGCAAAATAAAAAAAATATGAAAAAAGCATAATATTTTGCTGTTTAAAATACATTATAACAAAAGCAAAAAATATTTGGGTCTACAACATTCTAAAGACATATCACGATGCGAAAGTTTTGCAGCTCCAAGATTCCACTTGGAATTTCCTTTTCTATGTACGTATATAGACGCTTCCTCTGCAATATGGCGAGATCGTCGACGTGCCAAATGAATGTGCAGCGCACTAGCGCCTCGCGCAAAGAAGTGACGTAGTTGCAAAGGGTCAATATCCATAGAAACCAGTAGGGGGCGATAGACAGCACATCAGGTTTTACTTCCTCAAACAAAGAATGAGCTAACGTCCAATCAAACAAGACCTCAGTTTTGAATGTGAGCTGATACCGAAAAAAAAACTACAACACCGATACCAGTTTTTCGGGTCACGTTTGCAATTTGGGACTTCGCCCCCTTTTTTTGGCTCATCATCCGTTTTCAAGCCCCAGCCATCTTTTTTTCGACAGTTGTTTCATGGGAACCCAGGAGGGAGAGAGAAGTAAGGCTATTACGACTTTCTTTCTGGCTGAAAGCTAGCGACACGTAACGCTTGCGGCCAAAGTTTGGTTATGGCTAATGTCGCTTCTTACAAACGTTCATTCAAGATATATATTTATTACAGTGATAACAGGTCGCCGTTTAGCCTTTTCCCATAAAATTCCTGTTAGCAACCATTAGCAACGTTAGCTTGCTACTTTTCAGTTTACTCAACCGGCAAAGTTTGAGGAAAACAGCGTTAGAGAAGGCACTAATGTTGCAGGCAGATGTGTTTTGGTGTTACACTCACAATAAATACTGGTTTCTTTTAGAACAAAACGTGTCACTTAAAATTTTAGCCTGAAACAGTAGTTGGTGTGACGAAATTAGAGTAGAGAAGCAAGCTAGTGAGGTTGTGCAGTTGGTAACTGCGTTAGACCGATTTATTAAGGGTAGTTTAAGGAGCTGATGAATGAGGAAGAAACTTAGCGAATGAGGATTGGCGACAGGAAGTGAACAGGAAGCTACCATGGAAGGTCTGTCGGAGAGAATGTAGGTCCTACAGGTTTTTTAGCTACTTAACTTCAGTGAGGGAGTGTCTGGGAAGGGATAAAGAAGCGAACTGCTGACCCTCATGAAGCTGTGATCTGTAGAGCTGGAGCAACTAAAACAGGATCCAATCATGCCACCAAGATGTGAGGGAATAGTTATGGAATCTAGTTCTAGAAAATACCTTTATTTATTTTTGACTTTATTTGTGGCGATTAGTGAGCTGCTGTTTAGTTTCATTCAAAGTTAGATGACAACAAATGTAATGTATGGAAGTGCTGATGAAGTATGCAAAAAGTTATAGTTTGCAAAACTATCCATAGACATTGAAGTTTTCACCCACATATTGTAATATTATAGTCAGGATTTTAGATGATAAACCAACTCGCACTAAAATATATTTGGGAAGCAGAGGGAAAAATGATGCATAGGATGCTTGGTAGGATCAGCTTTTGTCATAACGCTGAGATGTTCAAAGGTTTGGGAGTATTTTATACTCTAGCGCTGATTTAAAGCTGCAGTGTTTAACATTTCTGAAACATTTGCTTTCTACATATTTGCTAAAACTATCACTATGTAGTGACAGTTTGGGATGAGACAGAGAATGTGTAAAAGAGAGAGAGAGAAAAAAAAGAACATGCTCCCTCCCAAAATGCACTGTTCTGGGCAGAAACAACCAATGAGAGTCAGGAGGAGGGTCTTAGCGCTGTCAATCATGCTAGTGTTTGTGTTTCTGTGAATGCTCAGGCTAGTTAGCATGGGCACCGATGACAGTGAGTAAGTTGTCTTCCTGTAATGGCAAGTTGTTTCTCCACCATTAGCACTATGAGCGGAGCATACATGAGCATGATTGACAACGTGATGCATTTCTATGAGGAAGTGGAGGGGCTCGATTTCTTTTTAAATTATTATCATTATTCATTTATTCAGAGAATATCTAATGCCGTACTGTCACAACATAGTGATAGTTTTAACAAATATGCAAAAAACATTCTTTTAAATAAAAGTTGCGTACTTTCTTCCTCCTCTCTCTGCTGTGGTTCTTGTTCCTTCACAGAACAAATAGATTTACACAAAGAGTAAAATAAATGCTAACGGCCTCCGCTTGTAACTATTTATTTATGCTCTACATACATTATTGAAATATTTAAACCACCATAAATACACTTTTTTTTTTAAAAAGAAGTCCAAAGTATGTGTTTCCAGTTTCATTCATATTGTATACTGATATTGCTGAACAGCCAGTTTATCTTATTGAGTAAGGCAAAAAAAAAAATCTGTATTAAAAAACAGTAGACATAAATAAATAAATAAATAATCAAGAAAATGTAAAAGATTTCTTCCTTTAGTTGGTTTTTAGAAAATACAACTGAGTCCACAGATCTGAGGCTCGGCGGGAAAAGAGTTCCTGTTGTTGTGAAATCTCTGTCAGCTTCTGTTTTCAGCGCCAGTCACAAGATTAAAGGACCTGCAGGGGCCATATAGATCCAAATGTTCTGAAAGATACAGTGTCTGTAAAAGGATTTCACCCTCCTTGGATGTTTCACCCATTCATTACTTCTACAAATCAATCAAAATTTACAAAATATAGCTTTATATTGACAAAAGAAATTACACAAAAACAACTTTATCAAAGTGAAAACTGATTCCTACCAAATAATGACAGTTAAATCAAAGTATGTAGCATAAAATAAGTGTTTGCACAAATATCCCCCCGCCCCCTTCAAGTCAGTATTTAGTAGATGCACCTTTGGTTGGAAACAAATTGAAGGGGTTGAAACTGTTGGCCAGACCTGGTGATGTAAATGACCAAAACAGAAGTAGCAAAGACCATATGACAGGGGCAAATCTGGTGCCGACGTTTGGAGAATTTTGAGCAGTGTGAAGCTGAGATAATGGAAAAGTTGGAAGAAAATGGAAGAAAGTTGGAAGAGAGAAAGAAGGAAAGCGATGGAAAAGGTTAATAGACTGGATAAAATGGAACTGAATTGAGAAGAAGTGATGATCCCGATGCTAAAACTAAGCCTTCCCTGTCATCTGTTATTGAACTAAAGTAATCCTCTGTCTGAGAGTTACATAAATGAGTTATATAAACCTTAAAATCCAGACAAAAACAAAACCATGTTGTGCTTAAACAGGATTGCTGTTCTGGACTTGGTTATCGTTCGGCGAGACGCTCTGATCTTCTTTTCTACCAGTAAACCCTCCTGACACATTGTTTTTCCCTTTTCTCTGCAGACTGGGTTGATGTGGCAAACAATCTGCTCAGCAGGTGTAACGTAAACCTGAAGTTGAGCACGCTGTCGGAGTGCGGTCCACATGTTTTCGTCACTTTGTACGAGACGATCCTCGGGGAGACGGTTCCAGGTAAAATCGTATTCAGTCGTTTGTTTTTGGGGGGATTTTTTGACGGTTAGTCAAGAAAAAATTGGCACATTATTCAAATTTCTTATTCTTTCATTTAATCATATTTCATACAATCTTAGAAATGTGTACAACAATACTAATAAAGAAATAAGTTAATTCATTTTTTAAGTGGAAAAAACTAAACGTTTTGCTGCCTACAATGCACAAACATAACATTCAGTTAGACGCTTGATCATTCGTTACAAAGGACGAATTTACAGCTAAAAAAAATACTTTCTATACTGTAAGAAGCTCACACCTTCCTGCTTGGCTTAACATCTCTATACAGTGAAGGTTTGATCCGTTAATTTTTCTGAATGACCGATTGGATAGCAAAAGGTGCTCAGGAGATTTTCTGTTTTACAGAATATTAACCAGGTCAAGCTAAAAATGCCACTTGAGGAGTTCTGGGTAGAACATATTTACAGACAAAAGTTTTTTCTTCTTAAATGCAAAACGCATGTTTTTTTCTACAGTTTTGGCTCCTCTCAATATGTTGCTCTTTCAGAGGCCTTTTATTGATTCTGCACACTCCAGTTAAATAACAATCTTTTTTTTTTTCATGCTTGTGTTTCAGATTACATTGCCTCAGCGAACAGCCAAGAGGACGATGTCCACAACGTTCAGTCTGTGATCGACTCTCTGTCTCTGGATTACCTTCAGATCAGCCTCTCACACATCACAGGTACAAAAACAAAACGGCACACACACACACACACACACTCCATATTTCTAGATTTGTTTCCTTAATCGTGTCTCTTCAACTGAGGGTTGGATTATTTACTTAATCGGTGCATTAAATCACTTGCAGCAGGGCTTGACACAGTGGGGGTTACGAAATGATTTTCAGAATAATAGGGATGTGACCTTTTAGATGTACGGAGAGCCAAAAAGGACAAAATTAAATAAATTGATACATCGTGAAGTAAATAAATGTACCTTTAAATGTCTCATTGATCAATGTAATACACTTTCTAAATGATGAAATGAAATATAATTTTTATCATTTAAAATTACAAATGTAATAAAATAATTATTTCTCTTGGTTTATTTGTGACTAACAGGAAATAATTGTATTTATTTTAACGTGGTCGCCCGTCTCTGGGGTTCCTGGGCTGGAACGTTTGTGAACTCCTGACTTATGGGAACATCTCAAGGCTCTAACTCACTGAGTTTCTGGCTGCAGGAGAAAATGTTGTCAGAGGGGATAAAGAGTCGATCAAGAACCTCCTGGAAATCTTCGATGGCCTCCTGGAATATCTCAACGAGGAGATAAACGAGGAGGCGCAGAACGGTGGCACGCGTATGTCTATGTTTATTCTCATCAGATTTATTAATGATCTGCAGGTTTTCCCTTTTAATAAAATAATTTTTGTTGACGAGTGTAATTTTGAGGATTTAAATCCGCATTATCGTTTGATTATAAACTCATTTGCATTTTGCTTTTCTTATTTTTCCTTTTATTGTGCTCCAAGTAATCCATCCTGTTCTCGTCTTCAGATGAACCTAATGACCCCCAAAACGAGGATGAAGCTGATAAGAACAAGAAGCCGGCCAACCAGGAGACGCAACAGGAGAGGAGATCGGTTTCACCCAGCGTAGAGTAAGAGCTCCTCAGCGCTCTGATGAAACAAGAGCTGCAACTAATGATTTTAACAATCAGTTAATCCGTCAGTTACTCTGACGCTCTCGTAATCAGATTTTAAAAATGGCGCAGTCTACAGATTTTTCAATTAACCTCTTAACTCTTTTTTAGTACAATATTAGAAATACATTAAAAGATGCAAACAATCAAGTAATCCATTTCCTTTTTAAAATAATAAAATAGACATTTTATTGCCTAAATTCCTTTAGTAAATCTCAATCAGGAGAATCAATTTCTAAATTAGTTGACAATTATTTCAGTAATCGATTAATCCGATTACTTGTTTCAGTCCTAAGAGAAACTGGTTTTTCTCATCTTAGATAATTATGACTCATTATTATAAGGCCAGTTTTGGCTCTGGAGGCTAATTTAACCTTCTGGTAGTTCACAAAATGTATTAAATTAAAACTGAATTTATTGTGATTTTGTTTGTTTTACCTGCTCCACAGTAAATCATTTTTTTTTTTATGAAATCTGTATGTCATTAAAGATCCGAAACATAAAAGGGGCTTCAGACTGTGTGCCTTACTAAAATAAATACAGACAATTTCCACATTTTTTGAATCATTAATTGTTTTCTGTTGTGCTGGCCAAATTTTTGCCACTCTTGACTTGGGGTCAGGGGCCGAAAAAAATACATATTTTAAGGGCCACAAATGGCCCTCGAGCCACACTTTGAACACCCCTATTACAAAGAAACTTATAACCTCTTTAAAGTTTTACATGTTGACTTGATTGCACAGATTTTAGTTGAATTTGTAGAAAAGGATATTTGTAATTTGTCTTGTCTGAGCCTCTGGCTGACCGTGGGGTTTGCAGCACGTGACCCGCAGCGCCGCTCTGCTGTTGACACAACAAGCCGCCTGCAGCTGGGTTAATACTGAAGGCTCAAGCCACGCAATGAGAAAATGTTCACTCACTCACATCTTGTTCACAATGAAGAATAAATGATTTCATATCAAATTTAAAACACATCTAATGCTAAACTTCTTCTTTTTTAAGTTTTGTAACTATTATGAAACTTGCCTCATGACTGACTCTGGTCATATTAACATTGGTCAGGCTTGGTGCAGCTTTCGCAAATTAAGTTTTCTTTGTGATACGATTAGCTAGAAAAACAACCAAACCTGTTTTCCAGCTCGAGGTTTTAACTTCTTGATAAAACCTAATGAGTCAATTCTATGTTACAAAGCAGCCTGCGTGTTTCTTTTATTGAACAACTATGACTGATTTAAGCTCCTGGAAGCTGAGATAATGGATGGTTTAGCCTTGGAAAAGAACAGCAACACAATGTCTCATTTGCAGAAACTCAGAGGAGACTGGACTGACCAGTGAGCTCAAAGAATCGGAGCAGACGCTTGCAGCCAAACAACGAGGTCAGTCCATGCTAATTGTGATTTAAAAAAAAAAATTGTTTTCTTTCTTTGCATTTTTAGCCATGTTTGAATTGTTTCAGTATTTCCCTAATATGCTGTTTTCTCCCGAAGAAAAATGTAAAAAGTAACAGAGAAATCAACGTAAAGGCGTTGTTTTTGTGTCTGCATGGCAGAACCGGCCGCCCCTCCTCTAACATCAGGCGCCGTCGACGTTGAGGGAGCGCCACACCAGGACCAGATGTTCTCCGCCATCCCGCTACAGCCGCCCAGCCAGCGGGACACGGCCCACGCTCCCGGCCGCCCCCTCAGAGCCGCTTCCCTCAGTCAGGGATCCACTGAGGAGACCAATCCTGACATAACCCGGGTTGAGGTAGAATGTGGTCGCACTAAATCTCCGGCGACATTTAGGCTACTGCTTCGAAAATGATCAGGGGCTCAATCCGTTTTCCCACAATCACACTTCCTGTTTCTGCAACGCAGCACGTTAGAGGAAGGATGTGAAAATGCTGACGCAACCTAAGCGATTCGTAGAAAGAAATTGGCTTAAAACCAATTTTTACTTTCATTAAAACCTTGATAGAAGTTTGGTGTTTCTCTTAAAAATAGCTCTTTTTACTTGTTTGTCTTCTTTTACAATAAGTTTTATGTGTTTTTGGCCGTTGTTCCACCAGTATTTTTAAGTTGTTTTGCCACAGAAGAAAGGAAGCGCCGCACTTCCACCGTAAAAGGGACGAGTCCTGTAACACATCTGACCTTTTTCTGTTTGCAAAGCTTAACGTAAAGCCTGATGCTACAACAAGGCAAATAAATACAAGCCAAAGAGTCTACAAAACCAGAAAAACTTCAGAGTCTGAAGTGTTTTCGTTCTTCGACTCATCAAATCTGATGCATTCGTTATTTGTTTGTTTGTTTTTCCTGAAATTGGTGCAAAGAAAAGGAAGCCTTAAAAATGCATTCAGCGGTAAACCGTCCCTTTTTTTTTTTAAATCTTAATCTGAATTTCTCTTTGTCTGTCACAGGACTTTAAAGAGACAACAGAGACTCTGACCAACGGGATCATGTCCCCGGCACACTGCCTGTCTTCTGGTGAGCTGAAACACCCAGACTCCTTTTGGAGAACAAAAGGTCAGGTTTAGTTTGTCGGCAATCACTTCCTGGTTCAATCTCCAGGTGGAAGCGACGACTCTGCCTCCAGTGAGCGGCAGATTGCGGCAGAGATGGAGGGAGAAACACTAGAGGTAGGAAATGAGGTTTAAATCGCTAATCAAGATTCCCCCCCCCCAAAAAAAATGATTGTTGTATTAAACCAAATCACACCAAATTCTGTCGTTTTATAGCCGACCAACGGGGGTCCGAGGAGGGTGTTGTTCCGCACCCAGCCCGATGTGCTTTTCCTCACCCTGCGGGATGAGGTGTCGGCCATCACGCCTTCGCCGCCAGACACCGATGAGGACGAGGAAGTTCTGAGTTGTATGCAAAGATTTAAGGACCGAGGAACAAGTCTCAGAACAAGCACAGATATGGGGTGAGAATTTTGCTGTAGGGGGGAAAAAAAAAATCCCATCACATAAATTACAGGGTTCCTGGACAATGTAGTGTTGGATTCACACTGCAAAAATTCAAAATCTTACCAAGGATTTTTGGCCCAGTTTCTATTGCAAATGTCTTATCACACCTGAAATAAGACAAAATTAACTAACAAGTAACTTTTCAGCAAGATATAAGAGGTTGTTTTCAGTCGATAATTCCTTAATTTTGGTGAAAACTACTAGTTCCACTGGCAACACAACATTGTTAGCATAATAGCATAATGACACGGGAAAAATGTCTTGTTTTAAGTGAAATAATCTGCCAGTGGAACCAGTTCTTATTTTAATCAACATTAGGAATTATTTATTTAAAACAAGCTCATATATCTTGCTGAAAATGTACTTGTAAGTTACTTTCTTTAAATTCAAGTGTAATATTTGCACTAGAATCTAGATTTTTTTTAAAAATCCATTAAGACTTTGTTTTTTTGCAGTGTATGGATTCACTCTCCAAATATTGTCGATCATTTATCCATTCGCTCTACCATAAATCCATCTATCCATCCATTTGTTTGCACGTTTCCTGTTTTCAAAGTTAAAATATCTCAAAGAATTTGTTGCGAACCAGAGTCTGGAAAACTGTGGCCTGTCGAACATGAAAAACATGCAGAAACCGTGTAAATAAACCCAGCATTGCCGTCTTGTCTCGTCTCCTGAAATAAGCAGGACGGTACCGGAGAGTTCAGAAGAGTCTCTGGCTTATCGGAGAAAAAGGAACAAGGAGGCGGAAGAGGAGCTGCATCACATATCTGAGAACCTCTCGCATCGCCTGGAGGAGCTGGATCTGGTGTGTGCACACTTCATCTAAACTTGAATTTGATTTGCATCAGTAGGACGACCAGCAGTTGCTGCATTATCACCATTCTGTGTTGTCTCCATCAACGCTGGGCTGCTCTCTTTGTTTTTGTAGAGAACCATAAAGAACGCCAGCATAGACGGCGCGAAATGTATCTGAATGTGTCTCCAGCTGCATTCAAGGCCAAATAAGGAAATTGGAGAAGCAACAAAAGAGATTAAAAAGCACTGGTATCCCAGTAATTAGCTTGTTTCTTTTAGAAGCTTTGAGAGAAAATTTGCGATACAAAGATAAAGCAGCTTTTTTTTTTATGTCTGAAGCAAAAAATGTATGAGCATCAGTATTATTTGATGACAGTTAGAGAAAACTACAGGGCAATCATCTCGTCACGCTAAGCAGTGACTTCTGTAGATGATGTCACTCATCAGGTTTCGGCTGACTGACCTGACATATAAAACTGAGTTTCATATTCCAATTTTGACTGTCATTGAAATATTTAGTTGTTTTAAAAGCTTTTAACTATGTTCTAAGCAATCCCACACTCTTCAATAATACAACAGCAAGACAAATAAAAGATTTTATTTAAGGTCAAATTAGATGTTTGAAATTCTTGTTTGTTTGTTTTCTTTTTTAGTTAAAATTGAGAAGAATCAATTTATTTCTAATTTTAGGTCAAATTAGATGTTTTTAAAATGTAATTTTTTTGTTTATTTTTTAAAATTACAATTGAGAATACTGTCTATTTGTACTGTACATGAAGTCTGTGCGCCTTTCCTCCTCCACAAATACACCCGTCACTCTGTTGTAAGAAAACATCCTTGTTTGCCGTCATTTGTAAAAGTGTGGCTCCTTGAACAGAAATGATCGCCCAGGAGAGCAGTCCACGCCATTCTTAAGTGTGCTTGACAAGGTAATTTGTACATTTCAGTGACCATTTTAGCCATAAAAAAGTTGAAATTGTACAGATAACAGATGAGTGGGAACAAAGTAAAATTTCTCTCATCGCTCTAAGTATTTTGCTGGTCTTGACAGGTGCACATCGCTGTCGTACTGTCTGGTAATGTTGCCCAAAAGCAGCACATAACAAGAAAACAAATCAGGGCCAAGTGACAAACCCTGAGGAACACCAGAATTAACTCTAATGGAAAAACTGGGATCTTTAAGAAACGTGAAATAAAATCACTTAAAATCAAACAAATGTATGGTTTCAGGAACAGAGTGTTTTTTTCTTTTGTTTTTTAAAATGTATGTTCCTGTGATGTGCTTCGATTCAAACAACAAACGGTGCAGATGCTGAAGCGAGTTCTGGGAGATAGCGACGGGTCCAGGTCCCACAGCAGCGACGGCGTCAAGAGGACCCGTCGGAAGCGCAGAGGTTACAATTTCATCCACGAGACGGTCTTTTTTTAATCATACACAGCCACGCATTGAACTGGGACGTTTGTTCCAGGAAAACCTGATCCTGACAAGCGGAAGGCATCCCCCTCTCCTCGTCAGGATTGTCGCTCCGTACACGGCCAGCTGGAGGAAGCCATGGCGGAGGCGCTCAGCCTGGACGACAACGGGAAACAAACTAACCTGCAGGTTCCTCATCATTCGAAACGAGGCGAGTCGCACCACAGGTCGACTCAGAGGAAGGTGTGTTTCTGTTCTTTTCCTACTTTTTTTTTTTTGGTATATCATCATAACAACAACAAAAGCAAAAAAAAAAAAAAACAAGCGCAGAAACGGTTAAAACGAGAATTATTTCATACGAAGCAATGCGTTATTGACTTTTTAATCGATAAAACCAAACCTTTTCAGCATCTGGAAAGTGAAGCTTACGAAGAGGAGTTGAGAAGGTGTGAAGAGAGGGAGCGGACAAAACTCCAAATAGCTCGCCGAGGAGCTCAGAAGGCTGTGAGTCCGACATAGAAACGCACACGGTTCCAGCATTTATTTTTATTTTCAACTATAAGATTTAAAGTAAAGAGCTTTTGAGAAGTAGGTAGAGAAAATATTTTTTTCAGTCTTAGAGGTGAGATTTCTTCATTTCCTTTGCTATTGAGTTGTTTGTTCAATCATAATAATCCAGCTATCAAATATGTAAGAGGGAAAGTACTTTCAAAATGTCCCAGTATTAAAACTAATACCTGTACTACAATGGTTGCTATGTGACACTTCAAAAAAAATATATTGATGAGAAAACATAATAGCAGTAACATTTGCCTGGACAGAAACAGGGTTATTACATTTTGACCTGTGTGTGTGTGTGTGTGTAGGAGAGAGAGTACAGAGAGGCCATTCTGCGAGATGTTTCTCCATCACCCAGACCGTCTCCTGGCAAAACAAAGACTCCGCAGAAAACACAACGGAAAACACAGACGGCAGCACAGAGACGCTTTGAGGCCCCCAGGAAAACTCCATCCCGTAAGTCACAACCCCGTCACTGCTGACCTCATGTTAGCGTCAGGATGGCGTTCTGGAAAATGCCCAGCTCTGAAATGTTTATTTCTACATGTGTGTGCATCAGCGGATGTCCCACAAGGCTCTGTTCTAGGTCCAATTATTTCTACGAGTGACTTAATTTGTGTGCGGACAGCGCACACGAATTATGCTCTAACACATTCCTATGCTAATTTAGTGATTCAAGGCCTATAAAAGGGTGTTTACTCCACAAGTATAATGTAGATGTCACAAAGCAGAAACTTTTCTTCCCGTCTCCGTCCACTCAGTGAGAATAAGGGAGAACGAGCTGCTCCCTTTGCTGCGGGAGGAGCTGCCTCACCTTCACGTCTCTCCTCACGCTTTGGGTCGAATGTGGGAGCAGCAGATGCAGCAGGTGGACAAGCTGCACGCCGTGTCGTCCTCACGCAATCCTCATCATCACAAACTCCTCAAGCAGGTCAGAACGAGTCCAACAAGTGTGATTTTTTTTTTTTTAGCTCAAATAAATGGAAGTCTTGCATACCTCAACATTAGTAGCAATTTAAGCGCGTTATTACTGCTTAAGACAACTGGGCACAGGCTAATCCCTGGGATGAAAACATAACGATCCAGGTTCCTGAGCAGCTCCCAAGAAAGAAAACATTCCAGACTGTGTTTTTCTCTTCTATGTTCCTTTTAAAATAAACAGTTGCATAAAATTATGTACATTTTGAGAACTCAGCGGAAGGAAAGAAACAAGGAAGTAAGAGAGGGAAAACCTAAAGAAAGAGTTTCACGAGGAAGGAGGCGACGCAAAGATTGAGAAAAGGAAGGAGAAGTCGGGACAAAAAGGAAGGGAAGAGAAAAGCACGACGAAGAAGAAAACAGGACACAAGGAAAGAAGGAAGGATGAAGGGAAGGAAGATGAATAAAGGACACATTTAAACTGTAAAATGGGAAATAAAAATCAGGAAATACAGATTGACATTACACCAGCCCGTCATAATAAGCAATTAGACAATCGAACGATAAGTTTAAATTGAGCTCGATAATCTTCCGTCTGATCATTTATATTTTTTTGAAGTACATTTAATTTATGGTTTCTTATGTGTGC
The DNA here is from genome assembly GCA_903067095.1 of Girardinus metallicus. Lineage (NCBI taxonomy): Eukaryota > Metazoa > Chordata > Actinopteri > Cyprinodontiformes > Poeciliidae > Girardinus > Girardinus metallicus. The sequence continues at coordinate 37,619 of CAEGAE010029730.1, read as the reverse complement.
TTTTATTTATGTTTTATTCATTGTTTTTGGTCACCGTTTTTTTTATTTTGGATGTTTAAAATATCTTATCAGGTGATTTTTATTTATTTATTTTTACAAAATTACAATTAATTGATGTGTATCAGAGAGTGAACCGACATTTTTATGCCATTATCAACATGTTCCTTGAAAACGACAACTTAACGACAGGCCTAGTCAAATTCCATACTTTTCCAGGAACCCAGTACAATTTAAAGAGTTTCCAACATAACGGACAGAGTGACCGTCTCCCTCTGACTGCTGCGGGTTTCTATCACCTCTGTCAATCGGGGTTATTCCAGAGCACAAAACGATCAGTGAAATCCCTCAGATTTGCGTTCGGCATGAACTCCTCTTTGTCTTTCAGCTGGACGAGGCCCAGAGGAAACATGACCTGCTGGTGGATCTGGTGAATAGAGACCAGGACCACAACAGGCGGCTGGTGAGCATCACTGTAGCAAACGCGTCCAAACGCAACACCAAGGCGTTTTGGCGTCCCGCTCCATCGTCGGCGTGCAGGGAGTCCTTTCACCTCCTTTTTCTTCCAGAGGGACTTTAAGGACCGGATCCAGCAGCAGAAGTCGGTGCAGAGCAAACTGCGGGAGCAGCGGCAGCAGATCGCCCGGGCCAAGAAGTACCACAACGACTACCATGTCCAGCACCGCGCCCGCCTGATGAGGGCGCGCACCAAGGAGGAGAAGGTGGGCGTTTAGCGTTTGTCGTTCATCCTGATGCGTTTTTCCACGTGACCATTTGGATTTATTGTTGTCACAATAAATTCCAATTAACAATGTTTAACAGAGAAAAAAAAATAATCATCCACGGTTTGTTTAATGAGAGCATTAATAAACATGACAATGTCATTAAATGCAGTCAGTGTGTGCAAACGAAATACAATTCTTTTTTTCTTCAAGAGCAGTGTTTGTGTTTGTGGGTCCAAACCGCAGCCATACCTGTAGTTACCTAAAAAAAAAAAGAATAATAAATAATTCTTGTAGTCACTTTTATCGCTATTACAATAATCCCACAAAATATCGTGACAAAACTTTTACGTTCATGTCGCCCACCGATGGAGTGTGGCAAAGGGAAAATATTATTATTCACTGACAAATTAAAACACGTCACTAGAAGATTTAACAATTAGGAGTACATTTTTTTTTAAGTTCCACTTTTTATTTAAATTACAACTAACTTATTAAAATCCACCGATAAAAGAACAACGACTTGTTTAGTATTGTTGCAGTAGATGAAAATTGTAACACTACAAACAAATTCTTGGTGTATTTTTCTTTTGTTGCGAAAAAAAAAAGAACAATACAAAACATTTGTGACGATGGCTGAGAAAATGACTCAAAGCGTGTGTGTGTGCGTGTGTGTAGATGTTTCGGCAGCTATTCGACGAAGGTCTGGAGTTACAGAAGCTCCGGCTGAGGGAGCAGAGAGCTTATGCCAAGGAGCAACAACTGGAGCACCAGAGACGACAGCAGGACCAGATCGAGTCCTTGGAGAACTACTACAAGGACCAGGTACGACACAAACACGCCCGGCAACCCGCCAGCGGCTGAAATTACCGGTAATTTTCACACGCATGTGACACGTTTTGTCTGTTTCAGTTTTCATTGCTCGCTGAGAAACTCGCACATGAGCGGGAGGAGATCCAGGTTCGGAAAAAAGCTCAAGAAAAGGTAAACTCGTTAGGATGTAAAAAATATGTATATATATCAACGTTTCTTTGAAATTAATATATTGCAGAACTGCCCATATAAGGCACATTATACTGAATCATAATTGTAATTAAAATCTCTTTTATATATAATTTCACTCATGGAAAAAGACAACCGGCTGGATAGTGGGGAGGATATATTGGATTTAAATTGCCTTAAAGGTGCAGTACGTAACTGTATCAAAATATTTTATTTATATGTTGAATATAAATGAGGCAGATAAACCTCCTCTATCAGCTGGCTGTCCCTAGATTTGCAGGTTCCATGTTTAAAACCTTTCTAGATTTTTTTTCCTGCTTTCATCAGAAATATCTGCCATAAATTTACAATAAAGTTTCATTTTTGTATTTAAAAGTCTGCCAAAAAAACAACTTAGAAGTCTGAAAATTTAAGAGTTTTACATTTTGTTGGGAATTGTGTAGAAACACTCCCAAATTGTAAGCACTTTCACCTGCCGTCCACCAGGGGGACTTTTTGTCACTTCATAATCAATCTGACTTATTTAAACTTGTGAAGAAATCAGGAAATCGTATGAATCCATCTTTCCTTGTTTCAAGGGAAACTTAAGATACTTTTCCTGCTTTCATCTTTTCTCCCGTATTTTTCCAGGCTTTGCTCAAAATGAAGCGAGAGCTGCGCTCCCGGATGGAGCGCGAAATAAGAGACCTGCAGAAAGTCATCATCCAGAACGACGAGGACGACCACTTCCAGAACCTGGAGGTCCAGAGGCTGCGCAACCAGGTCCACATGGCCTCCTTCCAGTACAACACCAGCTATCTCCACTGAGCGGGAGAGAACGAGACCGGCTCAGGTCCAAATTGCCGTTTGCGTCGAAGGAAAGAGCTGCGTCGTATTTCTGCTATTCGCAACTTAACGGTACAAGAATCTAAAGCACAAACCGTCTCAGGCATCTCTTTATTTTTTTTTTTCTAGATTTGCACAGAAAAGAACGTGATCGTTGCGAGAGCGTAATGTGAGTTTTGTTGAGGAATTTTACACACACTGACAAAATGTAGCTCTAGCTCATGTAGCTAACTGTTCCTCTCACCTCTGCTGCTACACCTGAACTTCAGACACTTTGGACCAAGTCTTCCTCCTCGGGTTTAACAACGTGTTGAATGAGGACGTTTTACCTTCCCCACTGCGGTCGTCGTGTGCTTTTATTGTAAAACAGTGACTTGTTCCTCCTGTTGCCAAATAAGGACCACAGACACAGAGTTGATAATACTGTCACACTTATGAGTCTTAAGGTTTTCTTCCTTTTACATGAAATGTCTTCCTTTTAATACTTTAACCATGCAAGTGGATTATTTATTTAACTTTAATGTTTGATTTTTAATTAACCTGGACTGATGTTTTAATCGCCAGGGGCAACGATAATCGGTCTGTCTGTGACTTCACTTTAACCTCTGCTTGATTGTGACTCTTTTCTACTTTTAACCAAATCCTGAAACGCAATGAATCAATGATTGTGCCAGCTGAACGCCACACGGATTGTGTTTTTGTAATCCTGGAGCAAACATGTGTCCCCACCCTAACATCTATTAAATGTGTGGAATCACTGGTGGAAAAATTATTTGCAAAAGGTGGAAATTTTGCTCTCAAGTGCAGATAGTAAGTGCCCGCCACACCTGCATGGGGCAGTATAGCGCCGACGACGAGGGAACAGCGGGAGAGAAGATACGCAGAACCGTAAGTCTGATGGTTGTTGTTCCGTCATTAGAGACAAAGTGAACGGGGAAAATTTGTCACAGCTTTCTGTAGCTTTTCCTCGACCGTTTAACTACGTCATTGGGACAAATTTGGGTCCACGGCCAGTCACTACAAATCGTAAAACTGTATTAAATATGTGAATAACTTAGCCAAATTTGTAAATCAATAGAAATGTAAACATTTAATTTGTACATTTTCGGTCCTCCAAACCTTAATTTCTGATTGGTCCAACCGCAGAGCATTTTATCTGTAAACCAATCACGTGTTAGCTTATTGCGTTGCCTCTGGTGACTGACTTATGAATATAGCTGCTAGCTAAAAGCAGGTGAATTAAACTTCATTAAACATTTACGTAAATATTACAGAAAATGACACTTGATGAAACAAAGAACTGTTGTATATTTTATTTGAATGCTGAAACATACCAATGTATAACTTTTTTTTATTATTATTATTATTGTGGCCGCTCTATAAGGAGTAACTGAAACTGGCGACTCAAAATGTGCCTTTATAAAAACAGTCAGCTAGAATTTAGTTTTACGTAAGAAGCCCACTGCAGACTTTGTAAAGCTACGACTGCAAGATACAGTCTTCGTTTTGAGTTAACCAGTAGGAGGAAAAAAATGGACCAGGCTTGAAACAAAAAAAAAATTAAAAACTATTAAAAACTGCTCTCTGTAAGTATACAGACAATGATAACGCTACGGTGCCTCCTCCATCAGCTGGCTGGCGTCCTTCCATTGGTTAAGTCTTTGTCGTCCTCGTCACAGAAGTTATCCGGCAGGTTGGTCCAGCCGAATCTGTTCTTGCAGTAGCTGCATCTCTGGTCGACCACGACCTTCAGTCCGTAGACGCGTTTCATGACCGTACAGTTGCGGCCGCAGCGCCGGCAGCACCTGAAGAGCTCCAGCAAGGACCACTCGTCCACCACGAACTCAGACGAGCTGAGGGGTTTCAGGAAACACACACAGGTTAAATAAAGACGCGAGTAAATAAACACGAAGTAGAAGGACGCTGAAAGCTTTCGGTCTGGATCAACATCTGCAGCAGCAAACCTTCCCAGATCCACCAGGTAGTGTCCATCACCCACACTCAGCGACGTGGCAACTTCCTCATCGTCTTCAGCTGTACGCAAACATAGTTGTAATAATTACAACTTCAATGTCATTACTTCGCTATAAATAATAAAAAAAAAACAGATTAAAGTTAACTCACCATTGTTTTCTGACTCAGCTTGACAAGATACAGCCTCGGCTTTCTGCTCCTCGACATAACAGAAGGTTTAAGAAAAAGAATAGATTTTGGAAATAGAGCAAATCTTTAAGTATGTGTTTTTTTTTTTTTTGATTGATTCGATGTAAAAATAAAACAATGAAAATAGCCATTATACTGAATATACTTCATTCAATAACCTGGAGTTAGATGAACGTGACCTTTAAAGTTTCAAAATGATAAAAAGTCTGTGTAAAAAAAGAACAAAAAAACATTTGGTAACACTTTACTTGAAGGGGTGTGCATGAGACTGACCTGACACTGTCATGAATATGATATAACATGAATATAAAGGAGTCTTCATGACTGTCTGACTATTGTGTCATTCAGTAAATAATGACACTTTTAATGCAAAGTCGACACTTTTAAATGACTTTAAATGCAACTTTTAGAGCAACTTTGCATTAAAAGTGTCATTATTTACCAAATGACACACATTCATAGACTCCTTCATGTTCATGACAGCTAAGTTGTGTCACGTTTATGTGCCAGTCTTAAGCACATCCCATCAAATAAAGTGTTACCACACAGGCTAAATCAGAATTAATATATTAAAATCTGTCCACATGAGAGAAACTCGCTGATGACAGATACAAGGAAATTATAGGATGTAAAAACATAAACTTAACAGAGTCTCAGCCTGTATGTATAGGCGGGTTCAGACAACAGATTGATGTTTCAGAAGTAATGATCAGATTTGCCTGTTCGTGTTTTGAAGACCGATCAGAAGGAGATGCACTGATGTCCTGCATGGCCTCGTTTGAAGAACTCATCATGGATTCTTCTCCAAAACTCACTGGAAAGCAAACAAACAAAAAGGGATGAGGCAGTCTAGTACTGCTAGCTTTCTTAAATTTGACATGATTAGTGAATTAATTACTAACCAGTACTGTTCTCCCACCAACACTAAGTTGAAGAGGTCATTTCTGCCTTGGCCTGAGGATACACATGAGGTAAGAGACTTACCAGTGGAATCCATTTTAACACGTTTAAAAGTAAACGTGTCACAACTAGAGGAGTGGCTTTATTCAATGAACAAATTCTCATTAATTCCACAAGTTACTAACGTTTGTGTTGCTAAAAGTATTTGCTTATCCATCCAAATCATTGATTTTAGGTATTCCAGTAGCATTCATGTGTGACCAAACGTGTAAAAAAAAAACTGGGCTCTACAAACATTTGTGAGCTGATGGGTAAAATAGAGGAATATCAGCAACTTTCTGCAGACTCCATAGCAACAAATAAGAGCTCCTGACCAGCTAGTGGAGGAGTGCCGAGCTTCAGTCCGCAGCAGCGACTGTCTGCAACTTTTAGATGCGTCCCTCCTCTAAAGCAGAACCCACGTGTTGTTTCAGTCAACGGCGCTGATAATTAAACACCTCAAGCACACTGACTGAGTGGGGTCGGTGTGTCAAAATGAAATGTAAAGGTGGACGTCATAAAGGCGCGTCGTTAGCGGCCGCACGTGTCGACAATAACAACAAAGATGGCGGGGTTTCTGACGCCCGCTGCTGTGTTGCTCCGCATTCAGCGAACCTACAGCCTCATAAGACATTTTTTTTAAAAGTTGTATTTACCTGAAACGCTGCAACTCGTCAATGAAACAGAGTTCCCTCAGTTATTAGCTACCGGAAGATGAAATGCAGCAGAAGCTAGGTTCTTGTTCCTCACTTCCGGCTCCATGGAGTAAAGGGTTACTCCACTTTTTTCTGTTGTTTTGAAGAATACTCTGTGCTTGGCTAAGGCTTCTTTTTCTCAACTTTCTGAATCTGTGCAGCTTTTTTTTTTTTTTACCATTATACACGTCACAAACAACTGTTTACTCACCTCCTCTCTCCTATGTGATCAAAAGTGCACTTCTTTGAGGCTTCTCATTATTATGAATGACAAATGTGAAAACAAAAGAGGAGCAATTCCGCCACCTACTGAACGGAGAGTGAACTGAAACATGACTTTTAAAAGGGAGTGGAAATTATTCTGTATTTTCAGAATAAGCTGTTATTAAATAGTTACAAAAATTGGGAACAGTTGAGTTTTCTCTATTGTAGCTTTTTTTTTTAACAGGGAAAAGGAAATTGAAAATCCCAAGTACAAATTAAACTTTGTTAGCATTTTTTGCTAGCTAGCTCAAGATGACATCTTTTCAAATTCCAACATCTAAATAAAATGCACTATAAATAGCAGTAACAGACTGTACGAAATTTGTAAATTAATAAAATATAAACACCCAGCTGTGCTACACACATAAGAAAAAGAGGGTACTGAGTCAAATAAAAGGTTGGCTTATATTCATCTGCACCATCAGATTGGTTATTAACTTAAGGTGACAGAGCTGTAACTTATATTCTGTATTTTAGAATGATTCACTTTTAACATCTTAACTAGAGTTTCATGATATGATAATACCTACATAATTCAAACGATTAAGAATCGCTTATGTTTTACAGTGGTATGCTCAACTTAATTTCTAACTTTAGATTCAAAACAGTGAAAGAAATCATCTGTGTTTTAGCTCCAGCACATAAAAAAAGACAATAATGCACGTAGTTCTATAAAACATACTGCTGTCGGGTTCAAACAGCATATTTTTTATTGCTCAGTGTTCTGCAAGGGTATAAGAAGGTTCTTACTTTGCGTCTTTATTGTCCTTATGTACAAGTGTAAGTTACAAACTCACAGAGCAGCTAATGTGGAAACTATGCACACATGTATACCATTAAAATAAATATAAAAATCAAAGGAAATAAGCCGTAAAAATGTCTTAAAAAACTGTTTTGTTTTCTTTTTTTTTTTTTTTTTGCTGAAATAAATCAAAATTCCTAAAACTCACACCAACAAATAAAAAATAAAAATTTGCACATACATTTTGATTAATCAATCCAGCCCTACTGGGCCCACACAGACATGCAGGTACATTATGTTGCATCCAGGTTTCATCGTTTCGAACCGCGGGGCGATGTGTGTACTAGACATTCAACGACTTGAATGTGGTTTGGAACAGGTAAACTATCATCAATTTAAAAAACAAAAAACAAAATAGTTTTAAACAAAGACTGCATTTTAGTTAAGTTCTTGCATCAGGATGTACAGATTTGTTGCTTTAAATGCTGCAAAATTCTGCACTGAGGGGCGGATAAAACAGACAAAAGAATATTAAAAGGGCAGAAGTAGACAAACATACAACTGTGTGTGTGTGTGTGTGAGAGCAAATATGATTAGAATCCATAAAAAAAAAAAGTCCAGTAACTATTCGGTAAATAGAAAGAAGTTTTAGATATTACATTTGAGCCTGCATATGCAAACAGACAAGAAAAAAAAAAAGAAAAGAAATTCTCTCAAACTACACAAGAATGTTCTGAACTCATCTGATATGAAACCGTTTCATGGCTGCAAGTAAATGTCTGCATATGAAATTCAAATCTGATAAGAGTGCGTAAAAATCAGTAATCTATAAAACATCCATCCGGTTAAAAGCTTTGCATCTAAAACTCAAGGCTTGAACCAAGTTTGACGCATTAGAAAAAGGAAACGAGCTTTGCTGTTTAGAGCTTTAGTTTGTGACCTACAGGTTGATATTTGTATCATGGCCGCCGACGAGGGAGAGAAAGGGCTGCTCAATTTTAGGTTCTTCACATATTAGTCTAATGTCATGATAATAATAATAATAATAATAATAATAATAACAATAATAAAAAAAAGCTAACTTCACCTGAGAATGCAAAGAGGTCTGTGAAAGACATTAACATGCGTGCAATTAAAACCGAAAAAGAAAACAAGCAACAATATACAAAATAGCTATGTCTTTGTACATATATACTTAAAAATTACAGATCTGTATACTTTCTAAATCTGCGTTTTCGCCAACGTGGCTGCACACACACGTAAAAGGAAACATGATCTACTTGAATCCAGACATGGAAGTGGCACTCCGGCCATCTCTGCGCATTTTGTAAAGTGCTCTGAAGTGTAAAGAGAGAGAGAATCCAAAGTTATGTCATGGGGAAACAAAAATAAAAAAAATTTAAAAAAAAGACAGTTTTTAACTATCTGGCATGCATGCTGCTGCAGACAGACGGGGTGGGTTGTTTCATCAGCTCTGCGGTGACATTTAACAAACTAGAACACATCTGCCTGCACACCGATACACACACACACACACACACATGCAGGGCCTTGCAAAAGATGTCGTAACCTTTGAACTTTTGCCACACCTTGGCTTGGTTTAACTAAAGATAAAAATCCCACTTTTTTTTTCTTGTCATACCTGATCGATTTTTTTTCCTGCTTTTTTTTTTTTCTTCTTCTTCTTCTTCTTCAAAAAGAGGAATTATAAAGGGAAAATTTTTTCAAAAAGTGGCTTTTATTTCAATCATGCCTTCTGAAAGTCGTACGGCGGCGCGTCGAGGAGATGCAAGAATGTTTGTTCGATTTGGAGACTGCAGTCATAATATTAGAAGAATAAAGGGGCGATTTTACTAGAAGAATGTCTTAAAATTAATAAAAAAAAAAAAAAAGAAAGGGATCATCACCCAGCACTACACGCACTTCTTCAGGTTTTATTGGGATTTTTGTGATCAACCGGAATAAATAAAACGGTTCTGAATTGGAAAATGAAAGCAAAATGGCTTCGCGAAGAAAAGGACTGAAAAATCTGGCTTGCATGTGTGTCCACCCCCAACCCCCACTTTTGCAACGATCCTCTGCAAGCCTCTCTAAACATGGCCGCCACTATGACTGACAGCCAGGAGGCCTCTGGAGGAGATGCAGAGGAACAATCTGTCGCCGGGGCAACCTGCATTTCTGAGCTAGACGGACTGAACGTGCAAAACCCAGAACCCCTCTCAGCTACATGGCGAGACACGGCGGTGGCAGCCTCATGCTGGGGGGATTCTTTGGCAGAAGACTTTTTGATAAATGAGATTATTTGAAAATATGAACAGGAAGGAATTTAAGCTGTATGAAGCTCTTAGGGACCCAAAAACACATGCAGGTGTATTTGATGTGAAATGGTGGCCTGTAAGGTTTTAAGAGACTGGCAGGGGGGAGAATGTAAATCCACACCACATTTTACTGAGTTTTATCTAGAATAAAACAGGAGTCATGTATGACTTTACATATCTGTGATGCAAAGTCTAAGGGCTTTCGTCTATGCTTTACCAAAAGATGCAGCCGCCAGAATTAAACCCGTTTTTTAATTTTACAAAATGACTGCTGGGTGTGAAGAAACCAATCGCTGTCTAAATTTAAAGATGGCATTTTAGAACGAGTAACTTCAAATATGAACGCTTTCCACTGAGGTAGGATGAACAGACGGCGCTCCAGCACCAGCTCTGTAGCCATGACGACGGGGAGGGGTCAGGAGGAACGACTCGGCTACCTGCAGGGTGACGGATTCAGTCACCCTGCAGGTAGAAAAATACTTGATCTTTGTTCTTGTGTGTTCAAGGAAGAAAAAAAAAAAAAAAAATTAAAGCAATTTCCCGGTAACAAAGTTTCCTAATTGAATTTGATCTATGTTCCTTTTTTTTCTGAATGCAAAAGCAAGAAGTCCAACCATAGCAACAGCGACTCTGCTGCCTGAACGGAGGATGACGATGATGATGGAAGAGAGAAGAGGAAGACTGTAGGCCGGATCCTCAGAGAGGGGCGATCCAGCCGGCACGCTGCAGCGTCGTTGACGTTTATCAGAGTCCTGGGCGGTCACTCCACCGCGAAGCCGCACGTCTCCTCGATCGCCGTCAGTAGCTTGTCGTACAGTTTGTCGTAGCTCTCGTAGGGAGGAATGTCGATCCGGTTGAAGCTGGAGAAGAACGCAGGGCAGAAGGCAGTCAGAGCGGCACAAAGCTGTAAAACTCCTTCAGGTCGACAGTTTCTCATGTTTCCTGTTAGTGAGTTCAGTTTCAGGATGACGGATATTTTTCAAGATGGCCACCGTTTTTGAGGCTTTTAAACCAATTATTGCCACAAAATGTTACCCACTTTTATGTCGTGGTGGATCCACATCCTATTCATACAGCTGGAAAGTATTAATATGTTCCAGAGTCAGATGCCAAAACTGAAACTGAGGAATAAACTCTGACATGGGTTGAGAGACGTACGACTGACAGGTGTCAGCTTTCAAGAATTGGTGCTTAGCATTAGCTTCTGCTAATTCTTTGGGTGTTTAATGGTTTAGTGTTACCTTCTGCTATTTGTTCCAATATTTTAAGCAGGTTAGCATTAGCTTCCACTAATTCTTTGTGATTAGCAATTTAGGATTAGCTTCCACTGGTTTTTTGGGTTGTTTTTTTTAGTGTGTTCAACAGTTTAGTGTTAGCATCTGCAAACATTTTACAATGTGTTTAGTGGTTTAGTGTTAGCATCTGCTAATTTTTAAAATGGTTTTAACATTAATGGTTAATGTTAAGGTTCTTGGTCAGTAATATAACCAAACATATATTCTCCATTACAACCATGGTGGCCATTTTGAAAAATGTCCACCACAAAAAAGAAAGACAGGATCAAGAAAACATGTAAGATTTCTATAGTTCAAATTATGTGGGCTGTGTTTTGACGCCAAACATATTCATTAGTAGCTCAGGCTACCCGGTCTTAATGCAAAACTTTATTTTCCATGTCAATTTGAACAAAATAAAAAAAAATTATCAGTAAATATGACTTCAAATTATGTATGATTGTACACAAAAGTGACCTCTGATAAAATAAATAAATAAATAAATTAATTAATTAATAAAAAAAAAAGGGGAAAATTTAGCACAAAAATAAATCTTCCTTGATGACCACGGCGGCCATCTTGAACTTCTCAGCGGCTAGCATATTGTTTTCAGAAAAGCAAGCCTCTGGGAACGTCTCTGCCACATTAGGCTCTTGTATTTGCATGTGAAAGATTTTGCTAAAATATTCGATTATATACTTCGCATAATTAACTAAACCTGACTGGAAAATTGTTACTTCAATCGTTTCAACAAGTCGCCTCTGCAATCATTTTTGATGCCTCTCACATTTGAAGAAACAAAGCCATAACTGGTGTGCATGTTCAATCATGACAAACTGTAAGAAAACTGACAACGACATGGTTTGGAATCATAAAACATAATCTCTGCTCTCTGGCGGACGTGCGCCTCACCAGGTGTGCGCTTTGGGCAGATTATTGGCGTTGGCATCAATCTGATGAATGGTGAAGAGTCTGGGTCCTGCTGCACCTGCAATGAAAACATACAGTAGGATTGATGAGTTGCAGTGCAGACGACAACTTGCACTATGTTACACACATATTGTTAAAAAATTATTATTTTTTTTAAATACATTTCTGTCTACACAGGGGATTGCTGCACAAATCAGTGCTCTATGTGGATCAGATGGGCGTCTCGAGATGCTAACGTCTGACCAGCTTTCGGTTACAGTTTTGGCTTAACCTTATTAAAATTGCTCTGTATGTAATCAGACTTGAATGTGACATTGTGATCTGAATTTAATTTGGATTAATTGTACACGTTTGTAAAGTTCCTCCAGATGAAATTTCTTGTAACTTGGCCGATCTTACAACAAGCCCTACAATGGCCAGTAGGCGGCGACAGCGCTCACAAAACAGTTTGCATTTTTCTCAACGCCTTTCAGTTTTTCTCATTTACTTTTTCAGTAAATTATTAAAACGTTTACTGAATTTAAGAACAATCTCTTAAGAAGAAGTGGAACAAAAGCTAGCCAGGCGCTACATGCGGCTCCTGGCTTTCTGAAGCGATCTGCTGAAGAGCAGCGAGTGACGTTAAGCACCCTGTAAAGCCTTGAAGCCCTGCAGCGGGACTCTGGACGAGCCAGTGACGAACTGCAGCAGCCGGGCCCTCCTCTCCTCGTCGAACGACTCCACGGCTTTCCAGAACCACTTGACGATGTTGCTGTCTGGGGTGCAGTGCTTCAGCCGAGTGTTGGACTTCCAGTCGGCGATGTCGATCTTCCCCAGGCCGCACACGATCAGCTGAAAGCAGAGACGTTTTGGTCCCCGTGAAACGGAGCACGTTCAGACAAACTAAAAAGATAAATAACGAACGAGACGCTCTTTTAGATGCTGGTGTACCTCTAACTCCTTCTCGTCGAAGGCCTTGAGCAGGTGCTGTGGGATGACCTCGTTGAAGCCTTTCTGGAGAGCCAGAAACTGAGCCTCGATGCCATGCAGGAAACGCCAGTTCACGTAGAGCCTGCAGACGGGTCCAGAGGAAAACAGCGTTCAGCACATTTCTCGCACCAACACGGGGAAACTGGAGACGTGGCGCTTTGCGTGGCTGTTGTTGAGTCCGGTTGTTCTGTACCTGACATACTCCTTCTTTGTGTCCTCCGTCACCGGGATGCTCTTCCCGTTGGGCTTCAGCTCATGTGGGATGATTTCTCCGTAAGCGTTGTGCTCCACGCAGAAGGTGTGGTCCAGGACCCCTGTGATGTCGTTGTCCCTGAGGAGCAGAGATTAGGAGGTTATTTAGTGCTCAGCGGACTGAACTCGGACCGAACCGCTCCGTCTCTATGCTGACGAGACTGGATTTTACTGTCACGTAAACACACGTTTGTCTGCAGGCTGCATTAGACATTATCCAGTCACATTTGATATCAAACACCAACAAAATACCAGTGAAATTATAACCCCATTAAATTGGTGCGTCTTCAATACAACTGGCAAACACTTTGTTGATCCCAAAGGGAAACTAAATGTAACTCGATTATTCAAGTTTCTTCAGAGTTGCCGATAGCAAAGGGGAGGAATTATCTCCAGTAGCAGTCTGTACTACAGTGAATCTGAAGAAGCCTCTGACTGAAGACACTGTATAGTTGTATGCCAGGTTGTTGATTTTATGAAGAGTCATTCTTTGCGCCATCGTCTCCAGTTGTTCTACAGCAGTACCCAGAACAGAACCAGCCTTCTTTATTACATTTTATTATTATAAAATATCTTATTTAAAACTGATATTGAACACATATTTAATAGGTTTAAAAATTGTTTTATTTAGTTTAAAGAAAAGAAAACAGAAGCTACAACAGGACCTGGAGAAAGCACTAGCAAATTATTATTCCCATTTTTAATATTTTATTTCTATTACCTACGACTTTTATTTCATATTTTCAGGTAACTTGATGCAATCATTCTAAATATTGTTTTAACAATATTATTTTCCTCAGATACTTTTGGTGCTGTTAACATTTTGTGTAGGTGAGTCTAGATTAACAACGTGTCGAACATAGAGCATCCATCCTTTGCTAAATTAGTCTGAGTTATTGTTGGAGTTAAGCTGCTGTGTGTTTAAACTGACGGGCGATATTAAATGATTTGCTCATCATATTTACTCTCTAAATTTCCATGTTTAAAGATGCTAATTGTACCATAATCTCTCTGCTGTCATCTGCAGGATGACGGGAGGCGACAGAAACATTTAACTTGGTTGCACTAAGCAGGTTTTAATGAACTCTTTCAGTCTAAAATCTTAAAAAGTTTAAGTGAATTGGAATCCTTTAATAAACTTAATTCAATTTGCATTTAAAATGACTTTTTATTTTATTCAGATTAGATCCGAGTGGATAATTGTTGCGTTACATTAACAGCTATATTCCCACCTGTTTGTCAGTCTACTTGTTTAATCGAAAACAATCTGCTGACAACGAGATCACCAGTTTGAATGATGGCATCAAATATATCAGTATTTACATAGTAAAATAAATATTCATCTTGTGTCAAAATGTGACTAATGTGTCTTTTTTTAGGGCTTTTTCTTTTCCCACTGCTGCCTTTCTCAGTGGAGAGGTTTCACTGACTCGGCACCAGAGGGCGCTACAGTTAAAACTGTTGACGTGTTTTTTGTTTTTTGTTTTCGTTAACCCTTTCTATTTTTTTCAAATTCCAATTCATTTAGAGTTTTTTTTTTTCCAACAACATGAAGAACATGAACATGGGCAAATTAAAGCAGGAGAAAATCTAAATTAATAGAATTAAACTAAAACAAAACAACTGCTTTTAAAAGTAATGTCTTGTCCTGGCAACAACATTAGGGTAGAAGTGACCACACTCTTGTATCCAAGTACTTCATAGTGACTTTTCTTCTTCCACTTCTCTTCATGAAAGCTGAGAAATAAAACTTAAACATAAGAAATGAAAAGCTTCAAACGTCCACATGCCTAGCAGTTACGTTCGACTGTTGACCGATTAAGAAATACGTCTCTACTTACAAGATCCAAACGAGGCTGTTGTGGAGGTCGGGGTCGACGGACTCCATGTCGTCCAGCGTGATTGGTTTCCCAAGCAGCTGTTTGTAAAACGGCAACGTGAAGCCTCCGTCGATGTAGTGGCCGTGAAACACCGCCATGCCCATGATGCGGCCCACAAAGTGGAAGTACGACAGGTGTTCCTGCAGGTTACGAACAGCGTTGACCTGCATTCTGATGGTATTTGCTCAAATAATATCACAAACGATGGCGAAATCTAACTCAAAGTCTTTGAACGTTTTGTTTATTCAAGTAAGCCAATACATCGAGATAATCCTTACTGGGTTGACAGCAGAGTCTGGGTTTATCTGTAGAGTGTAGATGTCGTCTCTGGAGTACTGGAACAAGCCGTAATATGGGTTCAACATCTCGTGTGACAGCAGGTACAACCATTCCCTGGAACACAGTTTGAGTCAGCTGGAAATCTTTACGTCAAAGCTGTAGTCAGGAAGACGACTTACCGAGCAACTCCTCCATAGTCCAGTCCCTCTTCTCCTCTGAATTTTATCATCAGTCTTTTCCAGAGATCCTTCGGACGCATCTTCATCACTTGTCGATACGACTCCTGAGGTTCAGGACAGACAGCAGAACCATACAGAGGACTTGGCAAAACTACAGTCAAACAAGCTGTATCAGACACAGGCCGAAGTTGTAAAAGAGCGCTAGCTCTCAATCGTCTCACCTGGTTAAATAAAGGCTAAATGAAGAATTGTTATTGAAAAGATTGGCATTTTGAATTCCCTAAAGAACGCTGCAGGACCAACGCTGACCCTGCAAAGGCCCAAATACTTATGGATGTCTGGAACGAAGATGGCAACACTTAAAAAAAAAATTGTTTTCCAGTTTCAGACTAGAAATTACTAATTTATTAATAAATTAAAATATGAAATACATGCCCAAGAATTTGTAAAAAAAAATGTAAATTAGGATAAAACTTTTAAGGTTGCTACGCATTTTCGTACTTTTACAAACTTTATTGGCTAAGTTTGTGTGCACAATCAAGCAATTTGGCTCACATTGCATAAGCATTAAGTGTAAATATAAAAACTTTAGAGGACATAAAAGAGTTCACAGTTCCAAAGTTCTCAGCTCCTTCTTTTAGCCCTTTGTGGTCATTTATGTTGAGTTCTTACTGATAATAAGTTCTTTCAGTTTAGTTTGTTTCTTCAAGAACTTGGAATAAACGTAAGCTAGCTTGTAAAGCTGAATCTGTTCTTAATTATAATATTTGAAAATGTTGTGATCACTATGGTAACTTTTAGACTGTCCCATTGTGCTTAGTGTTTGTTTTTCAAATGTCCGATGTGACGACGGGAAGTTTTTGAACTTGTAGGAATAGATTAAGTTAACTTTCGTTTACGTCTATGTTTTAAGAAATTGTTAGTTATTATTTTGTCTGAACTGTACTAGAAATAAACAAAACATTTTTCAAACAATCAAGTCGGAAGTGCGCTCAACAAAAACTCCACGTTGTTGCTTTTTCTTGGAATAATTTTGGTTTTAAAAATTGAAAAGGCAGCGGCGGCCCTCTTTAAGAAAAAAAATACAAATTCGAATGACTGCAGGTATGAACTAAAGTACCAGAACGATACAGGAAAGATGGACATACATACTGAGAGATAAACTGACACGTGGATAGAAAAACAGATGGACCAGTGCACTGAACAAACCTTCAGACAGAGAAAGTCTGGAAATGCAAATATTTTTTCCACCAATCTTTATTTTTAAAAAAAGAAAACACCTAATTTCCAGACTTTTCCAAACCGTGCAAGAACCCTGATAAATCGAAAGTCACAAAGGCTGTAAGAAGCAATAACAGTGCTTATGACACCAGCATTTCATCCATGCTGGTGGAAACCTGCACGACTGGTTCGTGCTCGAAAGCATCAGAAGAATCCGCGGAGCCGGTTCGAGAACTTCCTCCTTCCACGTCAAAACGGGATGAAGTCACCGTTTTCAGAGCTCAGCTTGTAGTTAAGAACTTATGTTTGGCCATGAACGCTCGCCACTGCTGTCTTCACTCCGCTGCTCGCCCGGAGCCCCAACCCCTCCGCCTCGCCCCCGTTACTTTAGCTGCTGAAATCACGCAGAAGGAATGCCTTTGCCTCAGCTGAACAAATGATTGGAAGAGCGAGAAAAAGAAAGCAGAGTAATAGCTGCACGGTGTTGTGAGAACCGAGAGTCTTCAGCTCGCTTTCGGAAATCAAGAGGCAGGAACTCACTAAAGGACAATCTTAAAAATGCATGACACAGAAGTTTGCACAATTTTCCCACGGTAAAATTTAAAGTTTTCGAGGCAAGTCTTCCATGGAGATAAAAGCAATACGAATGAACTAAAGAGGACAGTTTAAATTCACTACTATATACAATTTATTACTGTTGTTAAGTATTCTACACTCTGCAGCGCGGACAAGATAAACTAAAACGCAACAAAATGTTATGCTTTGAGATGTCTCTCTCGGACAGCCTATTCAACTGGTCTGGAAAAGTTACAAAAATTATTCCCATTAAGTTTTCTGACAGTAAGCAAATAGAAATAATTTTAGTAATTCTAACAGACTTAAAACAAAAACAGTTTGGTCTGATTTAACTTCAAACAGTAAGAGAAATAATGTACTTATTTGTAAAAATGTCTTTGAGGTCTGATCTTGTGATCGTGTAATTATGTTGTTTATATGACAAATTTTCATTTTGGTCTTTGCACATAATTATTTTGGTCGGTCTGACGATGCAATTTTTGAATATTAACTCTCCTGTGGTCTTAAGATACGGGGTCATTTGGCCTTCTTCAGTTTTTTTATTCTGTAAAAACTGACCCCACGTGCGCTTTTACGAGTTTTTTTGCGGGTGGTTTCGGGAACTGACGGTCTGACAGGACTTCCCCACTTTCCCGCAGTCTGACCGTGACATTTGCTGCACTCTTCCTGAGTTAAACGACTGATATTTTGCTACTTGAGTAGCCTTTTTAACATTTTACTCTAAAGTAAAAAGTAATTTCTTGGACGGCTACTTTTCACTTTTACTTATGTTGGAGTATGTTGAAGTAGTGCTGCTCTCACTCGAGTACAGCTTTTGGCTCCTCTACGCACCTCTGTTGACATGGAACCATTTTGAAGAACTTCAAGCACCCGTATGGTGATGCATAATGTAAAAATGCAGGTTGAATCACTTCTCCTTAGATGTATTTATGCGTTTATTAAACAAATTTAGTTTTAAAGAACACTATTAAAGGTCAGGCAAAGCCTGTAGCTGAAAATCCGCATTCCCAAGCGCTTAGTGTTTAAAAAAACGCAAGTTTAGTTTTCTTTTTCTTCTTCTTACCTCGAAGATCTCCTCCCGGCTGACCTCGATGCGGCAGTGGCCGGCTTGCGGCTGCTGCTGTGAGAGCTCCTGCCGGAGAATCTTCAGCTTCTGCACCAGGTCTCTCTTGTACTTGGGCACCGTCAGACACTCCGCCTCTTCAGGTAGCTGAGCGGGAGACAGAGCCTGCGGAGGGACTCCGGGACCACCCTGGTCCTTCAGCTGTGGTGGATGACTGCAGGAGGAAATGAAGACAAATGAGGAAAGTTAAGATTGTTTTACAAAAAAGTTGAAACCAAAGCTATTTCTTCCACTTGTGACATCAAAAGGTGAATGTAATTAGGAGGACCGCGTTCCTTTCCTGTTTATCGCTCTAAATCCGGTGGATTTGATGGATTTGTGTGGACATGAAGAGAAGAGGGATGTGTAGTGTAGGGAATTCCCAGACCTCTTCCTCTCATGTGTGCTTCCAACCACAGACCTGTGGAGTTTTGTCAAAAATTCCCTTCTACCCTCAAACTCATCGCCGGTGTTAAAACAACAGGCCTTTAAGCCCTGCAGTGAATCTGATCCCGGGTCTGTGTGAGCAGGCGAGGCGCGCTACCAGACGTTCGGTAAATAGATCCACCAGAAAAGACGCAGAAAGGGAAATAAACCGAATAAGCAGAAACACACAAGCTCCCTCACAGCGGCCTGGCGCTCCTCGCCAACGCTACTTATAGGGTTGTGTTTTCTCAGCTCATCGGTATCCCATATTTTTCTTCAAATTCAGCAACTGTTTTCCTTTTTCTACAGAAAAAAAAAATCCCTTTAAATCATTCTTCCAGCTGTTTCTGTCTCAACTTCTTGTCGAATACTTCCCGTCTAGAAACTTCAAAAAAAAAAAAAAGAAAAGAAAAGGGTTTTGGTCGCAGCCGAATCCTTGAAGGTGATTTCAAAGTCTGTTTTGCTTTAAGTAACACAAAAAAGTGGTTTCAACAAAAACATTTTGGATTCTTTAATTGGTTGGTGTTCCTTTTTCATGAATGCATCAATTCAGAAACACAAATGGCTCTTTGCACAATTAAAATAAACATATTAAGAAAAAAATAAAAACAGAGCAGGAAGAAGTAAAAGTACAACGGGCCTATATAAATCCTCCCCACAATCTTTATGACCTTCATAAATCTTATAAACAAAAAGACAAATTTGAAAAATGTTCATGTCATAAAAAGTAAGAATCTGCAGATTCTTAGAGTAAAGAACCAAGTAATGTTTTTTAAATTATACTTGTAATAATAACGCAGGTCTTAGCAGTTTTTTCCAAGTATTTCAAGAATGATGATACTAGAAATAGCAGCAATTCTTTCTAAAACTAGTCTTCTTTTCATCAGCTTGGTACTTTTTTACACATAATTTTCCAGAAACGTCCTGTCAAAGACAATGCCAAAGTGTTTTTTCTTTATTTTCTCTAAAAACATAAAAAAAAAAATCAGGGTTTCTTTAAAAATAACAGATTCAAAAACGATAAGTTGTCTCTTCTTTCCCCGAAAGGTAATGTCACATTTGTGGCTCTGCATGAGCTTTTCTTAGCAGGACCGGGAGTAAAAATGGCTCTTTGGACTGTAAAGGCTGCAGACCAGCTGGAAGTTCACTTATTTTATACTTCCAAACTTGTTCAGTTGTGTTTATTTGTTCAGTAAATCTTAACAACTAAAAGTACACGTTTTGCTCATTTATTTGCAGACGGCACAGTTTTAAACTCCATTAAAGTGGCAATAAAAATAATTGCGGGAAACCGGTCCAGGGGAATCATACCATCAATATAACTGGGTGTAAAGTATTTACGCTGGCCTATAACATTCCTTACTTTCATGGAGGATGTTGGTGCCATCGTCCATTTATCGATATCCAGGCAAACTGATCAATATGTTATTGATTTTGGGATTACACCATTTTCCACTAAACCCTCAGCTGTTCTGCGCAGGGAGAGAAAAGGACAATAATCCAGTTTGGGGATTTACAAAACTCGAAGGGTTCATTTCTTCTTCTCCTTCTGTTGAGAGAGGATCAGATCAAGTCTGGACAAAGGTGAGCTCTCTAGTGTTGGCCTGCTCCAGCCCACACTGTGGTGTCTGTGGTGAAACGCCTGGGTGGGCTTCAGAAAAACATATTCTTTCCTCCAGCAGGACAGCAGCCCTCATTTTCCTTTGAGAAGACGCTGAGCCAGCAGAGGACCTCTTTAGAAAAGGCTACCGTCCTCCGCCGGGAGGGGAGACTCAGCGCTGCAGTCGGCCAGACAACAGCCAGTGAACCAAGCTTGATAGATGATGGAGGAGAGGCCCTGTGAGGCGGGAGAGGACAGTCCTCCACCATCGCCAGAGACTTGTGCGCTTTGGGTCTCCAGCTCAGTGGGTTTAAAAGTAGCCTCTGTATCTACATGGCTGCAGTGTTTTCACTAGTGTATCCCCTGTATAATCAACTCCACTGCTATTTATTTCTTTGGCAGGCGCCGGGGCTTCTCGCATGTTAAAGAAAGGGTAAGACTACAGTCTTGAAAACCACTTCAGCAAAGCAAGGAAAGATGCCCTAAAACAAAGTAGAAGGACTTTGTGTCGACTATAAAACTCGGGAACCATGTAATAAAACAAAACTTTAATGAATAGCTTAATTTGAGGGAATAGCATTAAAGTTCATCCTGAGTTAGTTTCCAAATATGATGGTAAATGCAGAAAACACAAACCCAAAAAGCCAAGTAATACTGAAAAAGCTACCAGAAGCTGGGACTGCAGCTAATGATTATTTTAGTAATCGATTATTCTGTCGATTACTCTGATGATTAATCGGTTAAAAATTGGCACATTCTGCTGATTTTTTATCTAGCCACTTATTTGTACAGTATTAGAAATACATTAAAAGATGCAAATAAGTATTTTCGATACCTTTTTTAAATGAGAAAATAAGCAAAAAAAAAAAAAAAATTAGGAGGAATAATTAATTGGATAGCAAAAGATGCTTAAATAGAGATTTAATTATTTTTTATTTTTACAGAATTTGAACCAGTGGAAGCTAAAACTACAACTTGAGGAGTTCTGGGTAAAACATATTTATTGACAAGCTTTTTTATTTTATCCTAAATGCAAATGAATATATTTTTTGTACAGTTTTGGCTTAATTACTGTTCTGATCGTGCTGTTCTTTCATCAAACGGCAACATTTTAGAGTCTGTATACTCCAACTAGCGATTAATCAAATACTGAATTAGCTGATGATAATTTCAACAATTAATTAATGATGATTAATCTGATTAATTATTTCAGCCCTACCTGAAACATAAGAAAACTGTTTTGAATTCAAAATGGCTGACAGTTTTCAGTAACTGCCGGTTGAGGCAGATGGAACAGAAAAAGAAGAGAAAGGTTGTGAAGATTCGCCTGAACCGAATGGCCTGCAGCTGAACCTGCAGAGTCGTGATATGCCTTGATCCTCTTAATTTATCTGCACTGCGACTTTACAGAGACTGCATGATAACGAGCGCTCATCTGCATGTGGCGCCTTTCACACATTCGTTGAAAAGTGCCAGGGTGGCTGAGTAACTATAGCGGTGTGAAAGCCACAGCAGCTGCACTCTAGAGACCAGAGAGTTAACAGGAGCCTGTAGGAGAACCTTCAGACTCACCTCTCTATCGTGCAGCAGAAAATACCCAGGAAATGCCTAAAACATGCCAATGAAAGACTGACCTCTAACATTCTTTCAAAACAGCAAATTACTTCTGGCATCAGAAATGAAAACAAGAGAAACTGCAGGAGAAGCAGATTTACTGTGAAGAACAAAGTGGCTCCTGAGTTCAGCAGGTCTGCTGTGTGAACAGTAAGAAACCATAAAGGCTTGCAAATCAGTCAGTCATAGATATGACGGCACCGGCTGTAAGTCAACAGAAATCCAGTGGATATGATACTTTAAGCAACAAGAGAATGAGGAAACGTTCAACTCGTGGACTTCAGAGTGCTATAGCATCACATATACAGCACTTTGTGCAAGTTTCAGTTATTTTATTGGGTTTTTATGTAACAGGTATGACTGTGAGGCTGATTTTTTTTCCTACATGGTTAATGATGTTTTTTTAGATACAAAGACTGGTGTGCATCGATACTCGCTCTTCCCGATTCGTCTATAGAGTGAAACCTTTGCCCATTCTCTTGTGGAAAACAGCTAAAGCCGATTTAATGTCTGGACTTTGACTGGGTTGCTCTAAAACACGACCAGATCAAAACTCGAGATGCAACGATTCACAAATTTGGGCTGCTATCGATATCCGATAATATTGCTGTTATGGCCAATAAACAATATTCACTAATATTGTGTATATATTTTACTTTTGACACCTTCAACAAAAACGACCACACCGCTTACTTCCTGTTCTCTACTCCCCACAATCCTGCGCTGCATGATTGTCACTGACATCACCAATCTCCTCCAGAAACCAATGGCAACAAGATGGAAATAAATATCGGTTGTTAGTACTGGCCTAGTTTTACTTGTCAGACCTATGTTGATTTGTTAAAAAATAATCAACATCGGCCAGTACCGATATATCATATCCCTAATCAAAACCAACCCATAGCGGCGCGGGATTTATGTCTGCATGTTTCTGTGAGTCTCGAGAACTCGACGGGTGAGATGTCATAGTCATCTACATTTCTCGTGACAAAGTCCTTAATTTCCCACAATCCAAATGGATGCAGCAAGTTTGATGAGCTAGTTGTCAACTAGCCTCGTTTGTTCTCCACCATGGGCAGCCACCTGTTCGCTGCTGTGCGTCTTTACGATCGACTGTGCCGACTCTCAACCTTCCCAGCTTGGTGTCATGTACAAAGTAGTTTGACGTAAACACTGTTTCCCGTCGAGCAGCTTACTGTGCGTACTACGAGTACGCGGTCATAAAAATTTACTTAAGAGCGGGCGTTTCCAGCAGACGTCCACTATGAGCCTCCAGCGCGCGCGGACCTCTGTGGAATTTAGTTCTGCCGTTTTTAGCATATTCTGTCCATTTTTGGATAAATGAGGGTCTGTGGCATGCACAAAGATTGAGATATCAAAAGAGGCTGTGACAAATATAAAGAAATGTAAAGATGTGCAGATATGTTTGAGGGGCCCTGCAAAAGTAGAATCCCTTGGCCACAGCAACAAAAACCTGAATTTATCCGACTTTGTAGAGCTAATTTCCTGGTGTTTCCAGTCACAAGTCTTAGACGTGCAAGGATTTGTTTTGTCAACCCAACAGTTGGTGTTTGCACTCGTCCTCCACAGGTTAAATCCGCCACACACACATACACATATTGGACCAAACATACTCAACACTTCTTAAAACATCAGTGCAAATATTGATGTACATGTCACGAAGATTTACAGCTTGGTTGGGAAAACACCGAGCCACTGATGCCCATCTAAGAATACCCTCTCCAAACACTGATGTAATCTCTCAAGCAGACTTTTTCTGCCAGTGCAAAAGAAGGAAGCAGAGTATGTGAGAGACAGTGTGGTACACCACAGCCATGCAGATGTGTCTGACAACTCAAGGCCTTCACCATCCCAGGTAAAAGGCAACAGTCGTAGTCAGATCTAGAGCAGCGGAGAGCCGAGGTGCAAAATGTGCAAAATGTCAGCTCAGTTCGAAAATCTGTTCATCTTGCAGACAAAACAAAAGCTTTCTGTTTGGAGGGCTGTATTAATAAAAAAACAAAAACAAAAGGAAACTGGCAAAAACAAAATCCAAGCAAACATGTGTGGCATTTCAGCAATGGAAGGAGATTTGATTTATGCCAAAGTGGAATAAAAAAATATTCGAAAAACACAATAAAGTTGTTTTCACAGCTGCCATTTTATGAGTCAAGATTAAATAAATGGTCATTAGAGAATCCTAAAATAATGGAAAGCGAAATTATGAGAAAATTAAACAGTTTTATTATTCTAAATAGGAAGAAATTACATATCTTCACACACACACAAAAAAGAAACCATTTTTCAAAATGAGAGCTTGTTTAACTGGGTTATCAGTTAATTTGAAGAAGTTAGTAATGGCTGTAACTGTACTGTAAATAAAGACGACAGCAACGGGGTTTAGGCATTTAGGATTTTTTATTTTTTTGGTTTAACCAAAGCAACCCATATTCCTGTTACAGTTAAATGTTAAAAAAAATCAAAGTTTCCTTTTCAAACTACCACAGGATGACATCGTAATACAACCCTGTTAAAATTCAAGTGTAATTCTCCAAAACTATTTAGTAAATTGCGCATGAAAACAAAACAAAAAAAGCTTTAAGAGTTTTTTTTTTTACAAGAGAAAAACACTCAAAAATAGCATTTGATGCAGTCGTCACCAAACTCAAACGCACCTCCTCTGTTTGTGTGGGTTCTGTGTTTAGTGCCATGGCCTTTGTCGCCTAATCTGTAAATAATTTAACTGCATGGTGAACAGAAAACTCAGGTGTAGCGCACTTTGGAAAAGGAAAAATAAAGGAAATACAGAATTTTTGGGCGATTGGGATCAGATTCTTTCCATTCGGAGAAACAAACCCTCATTAAGACTTTAATCATTTGATCACAGCCTCTGAAAGGTGAAGTTGAATAAATGTCCACCGAAAACTCTGAAGCAGAAACCAATGATGTAGTAACGACCAATAGCTGACACCTGCCAGTACTTTAATAATTTGTTTTTAAACAGAAATACTCATTACCTATGACTGTGTAAAACACGTAGGTCACATGACCATCGTTCTCCTTCAGTCCGCGCACTGTGAGCGCTCATCTTTTCAAGACTAGAAGAGACGTAGATACAGAGCGACCGTCTAGCGGTATCTTTTCCATGCCTAGTGATAAGTACTGAAATATTATATTCTGGCGTGAATTAAAAACAAAATCCAATCGACAGGCGGAAGAGATTTTAGCTTAAAGGCGTAAAACCAGAGAGCATTTATAGACGTCATGACCCAGAGACCAAGCAGGAGAGGAGGAGGAAGTTTGACCGGGTGTACAGGCTCGTCTTCTTCACCAGTTTATATATTCATAACTTTCACTTAACTTGTTTGTGGGTACATGGATGTGTGTGTGCAATACGTGTAAATATTCAATTTATTCATTAAGGAACATCTGTAAGTATGTTCTACAGTGGTAGTTCCAGCTTCATCTAAAGGAATGACATGTTATTGCATTTCAGAAGATAAAATGTTTATTTTCTGATTTAAAAAAATGAACCGATTTGTTTATTAGCATCTTTTAATGTATTTTCACTAGTGTATAAAAGGGGTTAAATGAAAAATCTGCAGAACGTGCCTTTTTTTTTTTTGTTCGATTAATTGTTTAATCGTCAAAATAATCAACAGAATAATCGACTCCTGAAATGATCGTTAGTCGCAGGCCTAGTAAAAAGTGACATTACAAATCCCAATTGATTAATCCTGACCTGTCTAAACTTTTAAAAGTTCCATCTGGACTGAATCTATCCTCTACCAGTAAGGAGTCAGACAAGCGACTAATGGTGGCGGCAGGCAGCGAGGCCGAGCTTCAGCTCACAACTAGAGTCTTTTCAGACACATATGGATGTGATTTGACCAATTGACCAGATGCTGATTTCCCAAACATGTTTATCCTGCCAGACACAAAGCTCCAACAGAGATTCTGCACCAAAAGAGCAAAACTGGAAAAACCTGTGAGTCACAAAAGGCACAAGGGCCTCCCAGACAGCCAAAACACTTCCTCTAATTTAGTTTATCAGACATGGAAAGCAAATATCCTTTTTCACATTTAACTTCACTGGAAGCTGTTGTGCTGACAAGCGTTTTGCAGTGGTCTGAGTGGATACTTGCTGAAGATATAAACTGACAGTTCTAGAAAACAATCATGTAGCCTTCGAGACCATGCTGACGTTTGTATGGGTGTATAATTTATTATCTGCTTTAAGTAGCAAGAAGTCACATTTTTCAGAGTATAAATATGTGGCTGTGCTTTAGCATTTCTCACCACTTCTCCCAAAAAAACCAAAAAAAAAAACACTACAATGTGAGAACCGGCTACTCCATATGAAACCCAAAACCCCGTAAGAAGAAGTGCTGCATTAGGGGTTATGACTAAAGAAATTACTAAAAAATGAAAGGAAGTCAATGCAAAGTCTTTGTAAAGATAGAAAGTTGTAAAATGAGTGTTTGCAGGTTACCTGAGGTTAGTGTTTTGGCTGTCCGGGGCCACGCGGGAACCATTTGAACTCGGGCTGCTGAAGAAAACAGGAGGACAGAAAGAGGGGGGGGGGGGAAGGAGAAGAAAACGAAGGAGGAGAGAAAGTTAAAAGGCATAAAAAAAAA
Source organism: Girardinus metallicus (assembly GCA_903067095.1). Taxonomy (NCBI): domain Eukaryota; kingdom Metazoa; phylum Chordata; class Actinopteri; order Cyprinodontiformes; family Poeciliidae; genus Girardinus; species Girardinus metallicus. The sequence goes on along the minus strand of CAEGAE010029730.1, from coordinate 11,013 downwards.
AAAAACACAGGCGAACGACACGAGTGAAGAATAAGGATGGGTTTAAAAAGAACAAACAGAAAAACAGATGTGGCAGAGAGGAAAATTAATAAGGAGGGCAGGTTCAAAGAAAATAATCCAGAAAAAATATACAAGGAAGAAGAGAGAGACAAATGGGAAGATGAAAGTGGGTCAGAAGAAAACATGGACACGATGACATGGATAAAAAGATGGAAAGACAATCAGCAGGGAGTTTTGAAGTTGGAGGAAGAGAAAGACAAAAACTGAAATTAGATAAGGGCGAGGGAGCAGTCAGTGCTAAAATCACATTATTTATGACCGCCTGGTATTCCACATGATTCAAACTGGAAATCATTGTTTGCAAAACTTTACAATCAGATTATATAAAATGCAACCAGGTCTCCTAAAGTGGCAAAAAGACTTTCCTAAGGGAAACCATTGGTGTCAACATTTGTTTACTGTGAATACAAAAACAGACCAGATTGCTGAATAGACTCAGAGACTGTAATCAAAAACAGAAGGCTCAAATAATAAATGAAGAACTGAAAGTAGTTTGAGAAAAATCTGTTTTCAAACGCATCGCAGACGGTTGAAGTCTGAAGCGCACTGACAGTTTATGTCGAATATCACATGAAAAAAGAAAATCACTGGTATAAAACCCATGTCATTTGGAAGATGGATCACATTGAGAGGAAATATTTTAAAAACACAAGAAACAAGAGGAAGTATAACAGCTTTGGCCTCTGAGCCAAAGTAAAACCCCTTACCTTTCCTCCTGCCGAAACCAGAAGCCCAAGCTAACAAGCTTTAGCATTACTGGCTTGGTAGCTTTGCAACAAGCTAGTTGTTAATAATGCTACCAACTAGCACTACAAATTGTGAGCAACCAGTAATATTAACAATTAGTAATGCTAGTTAGCTAGTAGTGCTAACTAGTTTGTTAGTAATGCTAACAACTAGCTTGTTTCTACATGGTTCACCACCTCAAATTTAAGACTCTTTAAGATCATTATAAATGAAATTTAAGACCTGTATAACAACAGCAATGTACTACAGAAAACTGAATATTCTATATAGTAACACATAGAATATTCAGTGTTTCTTTTGAGAATGAATATAGTATCATACAGGTTGGGAAAAGAAGTGAGCAAAGTCAAATGTCGTCCAATGATGGACGCCAAAAAGCAAGCTAGCTGGAAAGGGTTTTGCAGGGGCTAGTTAGCAGTAGCCTCAACCGCCTCGAGTCATGGAACGCCACAAAGACGTCTGCGCTTGAGTCTGCGCGCGACTCAAGCTTTAAACTACATAGAGTATACAAGATTAAAAGGTCCTACCATGACAAAAGTTTAGAACCTGTGGTTAACGCATTTAATGCCAACTTACATACTTTCCAATGAATTTAAGATATTTTAAAGCTTTATTTCTACATGCATGAATTACAGACTTTTTAAGGATGTGCAGACGCCCTGATATAGGCAGGTCTCAAACTCTGAGCTGTGACTCTTGCATCGACCTCAAATGTTCTGTCATCTGAGCCTGACGAAGCTACGGCCGCACTCACTTGAGCACTAGATGCAGGTTGGCAGACAGTCGTGGATCTGTGAACTGTGTTGTTCGATTGTTGTGGTCAACAAAGTAGACGCGGCCGGTGGCGGTGTTCCTGATCTCCCAGCCTGGAGGCAGTGGTCCCAGCTCCTCACAGTTCACATTGCTTAAGTCCCTAACAGAAAAAAAAAAAAAACAGAACGAAAGCATACATGCTGACTTCTTGAAACCAGAAGTCAAATTTAAAAAGTACAAACTTCATAAGACATTTAAATAAGGTGCAATCATCTTAGTCTTTCTTCCTAATTCTTCCCGCTCTCGTTCTGCTCTTCATCCCTGAAAATCCAATCTGGGATAATAATGTAGATGTTGCCTTTGTGTGTGAAGTGAGGACACATTAGTCAGGAATGAAACACTGGTTTTCTTTCCCTCATCACAAATACCAAATCTTTTCAGCAGCTCCGTCTAAAATGACTGAACCCAGATGTTGTTGCTGTGGATTGGACGTCGTCCTCCTGTTCAGCCACGGCCAAAAATGCAGAGAAATAGCCCGGCGTGTAATGTTTAGGGAATTGGGTAACGAACTCTAAAGTGTTAGCAAAACAGCATGACAGAATCCGCCGTCGAGTTCCAGACTGATCCAAAAAAACACGCTGATCCAACTTTAAACAGTTGGCCTGGCTGACCAGGATTTGAGCCTAAAGTTTGACTAAAAGTCTGTTTGTGAAAACAAAACAGCAAGAAGAGGAAAAAGTACACCTGCTCAAGGCAGGACCGCTTCTTCTCGAGCCTTGCGTTTTTAAGCCACAGAGATCGGCTCTTTGGTCAAACGTGTTTTTTCAAAGTGTCACAAGTTTGGCTGAATTCGACTGTATGATTGGACTCAACTGGAATGAACTGAAATAGTTTGAATTTCTGCTGGACTGGATGTCATTCAGGTGGATGTGCGTTGGGCCTGTTTGTTTTGTGTCTTCGGACAGCCCCTGCTGTTGGTGCAAGGCAAACAAAGTGCTCTAAATTACACAAACGGAAATAAATGAGGCTGCAGAAGGTACCTGGGTACTCGGGGGTCGTGCCAGGTGCTGACTCCGGTCTGTGTGTGGAGGAAATACACCTGGCCCTGCTGGGTGGTTCTTTGTTCTGAAACAGAAATCAATTTGATTAGAATCTTTAAAAAAAAAAAAAAAAGCTAAGAAACCCAGACAATAAGATGAGTTTCAAGCAGCTGCTATTTGGCCAAGGCTCTGATGGCCAAACATGGGAAAGGCAACTAGATTACTAACTAGTATCATGACTTTATTCTCCTATTATTTAGACTTCATTCACATACGACTATGTACTCATAATATTATGACTTTATTATCATAATTTCACTATTATTTTTCATTTTCTTGGCCGTAATATTCCGTCATATTTTCCATCATTAAAGCTTTATTACCTTTTCTCTGAGTTTTAGCAGCACACAGAATATAAATGGCACTTTGAGTATGTCTTGCAGCTCAATATTGTGATTGCAATATTACAGACAATCTTTAAATGATAACTGCGACTCAGTTTATTATGCAGCTCATACCATTTTTATTTCTTCTCCTTTCGCAATTTAAGATAGAATCTTAAATGTTCAGATTTTCATTCAACATATTTTAAAGCATTTTAACAGTCTGATTAAAGAGAGCAGTCGATTTAACTTAAATTTAAACTTACTGGGAATTGGTTGTCAATATGTTTGTGTGAACAATTTGCATAAAACTTAGAAACTAAAAACTTAGAAAGGAGTGTTAAAATGTCAAAACTCCAGGCGGATTCCTCCTTCTATTCACCGGACAAAGCGAAGGAGTTTTGGCAGAAATGGTACCTGCTGCCACTTCTGTACACATACTCAAAAGCTAATAAATCACAACAAACCCCCCGCCCAGCTTCCTGCTGGCGCTTCTCCTTTCCTTGCTGCCGCTCTCCTTTTTCCCTTCATTGCCTCTGTTTCTGTCTCGCCACTCCCAGCGAGCGGTTCAGAGAGTTCAGCCGAGGAAGAACCGCTCTGAAGCTGCCGGGCATCAGTGACTCACTTTGCCCAACCTCGACCAGCCTCGCTGGACACACGGGGACCTTTCAAAGGAGACACAGTGCCCAGCAGTGTCATTCTGAATCACTGACATGTAGAGCGCTGGGGCTTTTTAGACAGTCTCTGAGGGCTTTGTGGTTTGGACTGTGGATGAATCCTAAAAGTACACTTTTTCTGACGGCAAAAGAAACAAAAACAAAAGACAAAAAAAAAAAACTTCCAATGTTGCCAATTAAGTACACTTTGCAGTGTGGTAATTTTTCCAGTGTACTTGCACTGTATCAGAAACGTATTGCTGAACAATGGGAAGATTTACATTTTTTCGCAGAGAAAGGAGAAACAGCCAAAGTTTGAAAGTCGGTGAAAACGTCAAATTACTTTCTTTTACAGTAACGTTGAAATATCAGACCTTTCGTGGCATTTCAGTCTGTACCTTCCTAAAACAGATGCCTAAAAATGCAAATGAGTCATCTTGAACTTGAGTGGGCGTTTGGTGACTTTGTGTCAAATGAAGAACTTCCTTGCGTTTATAATTTTTTAGGAGCCGGTGAAATCTGAGCTGGCACCCGGTCAGTGATGAATATACCATCACATACCTCTTATGAAAGACTACACAAAATAAAAACCAAGTGAGAGGAAATAAGCCTTTATGATCTCCAAAACAAAAGTTTCTGAAGTCTGGTTTAAAGATTAAGTTACGGTCCGTTGTCCTCTGTCAACCCACGCTCCCGTCTGCCATGAATGTTCAAATTAAAACAAAACAAGGTTTGTGGAGACTGAATTTAAGCCCAGCGTAATGCTGTAAGCAAAGTAACAAATCTTGATCTTAGAAAAAAAGCACATATCCCTCTTAACCTCAGTGTACTGTGCAATAGTAGGAAGCCTTGTAACGGTAAGGGAGGTGTTTGGATAAGTCCCAAATAAGTTTTGTAACATCCTAAGAAATTAGGAGCAATGTCGCAATGATTAAATAGTTGGATTTAGTATTTAATCCTAAACCATCATAATACAGACTTTACTTGTTTGTCACAGAAAGTAGGTCAGACATAAGATAGAATAAGAGGCCATATGAGGCAGTCCACACCAAATCAATGCAAGATTAGCCGGTAATAATGATGTAGCAGAGTTTGAGGATGCAAACTCTATTCAGCTCCTACTTCACCAAAGGTCTAGGAGCGGTGAAATATGCCAATGTTCACTAAATAGAATACTTACGGAAAGACTTTTGAACGTTTATTCTATTTCCTCAATATTGTGTGTTAATCTTCAAGTCCTACACCTGCAGCTTTACTAACTTTTTCAAAAAAAAAAAAAAAAACATAAAGTAAAACTGACCCAAAGCTTTCCAATTCCAGTTAGGAATGTTGACGTACTTCAGCAAATCTACCAGTAATTCTGATTCGGCTGAAACCTAACCCAGCGATGAGTGGACAGGTGTTCGGTGGAACGGGTCTGCTTCTCACCATAGCCCTCAGGCAGGTCGGGCGGCGTATGCAGGTGTGTTCGACTCATGTAGTTCCGATGCCGCTGCGATCGGACCCGCCGCTCCTGGATGCGCTGTTCGCCCGGAGGTCCGCTGGCCACGGCCCCGTTAACAGGAGTCATCACCGGCGTGTTTTCGTCTACCACGCAGCTCAGCGGACGCCCGGATGGGCTGGAGTACTCCGACGCTGGCCTGGAAAACGAGCAGAGAGCGTGAGCGTGTCTGGACAGGGGGAAACAAGCGCTTGCTTAACATACTTCCTGGAATTTGTGAAGCCATGTTAGCAAATGCAAAAAAACCACAAAGGTTTTAAAAGTATGGAGGGATTATCAGCGGACGTCACGCTGCGTCAGCAACCTGTTCTGTGCATGTCGTCTGCAGACAGAAAGCAGGATTAGCCTGACTATCTAAACTATTTACAATTAGGCTAATAAAATTAATTACAACACACACCGTCGCCACGTGCCCATTTTCAATGTGCTACATGGTTTCCACAGGTGATTTTTCCTCATCATTGATCCACTCACCTGCATAAAACTTAAACGCGTCACTAAGACATATCCCATCAAATAACGTCAATTTGGTAGCATAACTTATTTTTATGACGCTGTGATAAATGGTTGCTGACAGAATGTTAAAAACTAATGTTACCACAGCAACACAATGGTGGGTAACCATGGCAACCGGTTTAAAGGCACGTTGGCAGACAGGTTGTGTGCGCCATCCATCGTGTTTACAAACAAATGATCCTTCCATAAATTACAGTCATAAGTGGCAGACTAATTTCTTTTATATTTTTTAAAATATACATGAATCATAGTGAATTTATTAAACAACTTGGTTTTTTACTTTTCAATAAAAGTCACCTATATCTGATTCTTATTGCTCAGAATTAACAAAAAAGAAATTTTATTTTTAGTTGAGACCTTTAAAAACTCTCAAAGTGGATCCCTTTCTTTTAAAGTTTTGAATCGACAATTTACACACCCTTTTCAACAATAACAAAAATAAATACTATTTTACTCATTAAATTAAAGTAGTGCAACTTGGTTTATAGTTGAGAAGTTTAAAAATAAGTCAGTATTTTGCTCTTTTTTTGTTTATGTTTTTAGCTTTTGTGAAAATTGTTGGTTTTATTGTGGATTTTATTCTATTTGATTTATATAAACTAGATCAAATCCCCAAAAATATGATGGGTGTATTTTTCTGATATCATTTATGATCTTATTGTTATCAAAGATGATAGATGGTAGGAAAAATAAAAAATACAAAATCAACAACAAAAAGCCTTCGTGACCCAACAGCCTGTGCCAACTTAATGTGGCACAGGCCACATTAAGTTGTTACTTAAGAAAAGATACATGATAAGCAGATACAAACACAGTCCGACTTACTGACAGTTTTTTTTTATATGTGTGTGTGTGTGGGTGTGTGTGTCTACGCGTAGGAGTGTCTAACCACCGTCTGGCCAGAGTTGCTGACGCCGTGGCTATCTAAAGCCTCGGACCCAGAAGTCTTTCACACACACTTTTCTCCCACCCATTTCCTCTCTTCACGGTTCTCGTTTCTCCCCACCGTTGCCTCCACTTTTCTTTATCCTATCTTCATTCGCCTGATTGTTGCGGTATCTGAACAAATCTCACCATCAAACATTTTAAAGCTCCAATAATGAACTTTTTTGTTCACCCCCCCACCTGCTCACCACCTGTAATTTCCCTCATCGCACCCTTTGACCCCGTTTCTTACCATTTCCTCTCTTTCTCTCAGAACTCGCGTTGCCACTCAGAGCCGACTACAGATGCGTGGTAAAACTGGGTGAGGAGGTGCAGAGGTTTATTTGTTTACTCCCCTAATGGCTCCGCTGATATGCGCCAAGGAGGAAGGCGACAGTCGTTCTCGCAGCGAGTGAAGCCAGGCTGCCGGACTGACTGGCGAGGTTTATTTAGCTGTGCACACGGCTGCTTTGTCTGTGTGTGAGTGCGTGCGCGCGTGCAACCCTGCTGGGGGAAACTGACAGCACTCATTACCAGCAGACTGTTATTGTTGTGCGTTTAAGTGGAAGTGTTGTGGAGTTTTCTTCCCTTTCTAAGAAGGGAAGTGGGAGAAAGTACAACTAGAATCTCTGTAACACACTAACTAAGCCGTTATTATAATATGCACTGCATCATTTTGGTCGTTTCTGTTTTGTGCTGTTCCGCACGGCGTACTGGTACCTGGTGGGTCTCTCCCATTGCGTGGTGCGGGTGATGTGGTTCAGGTACTGTATCCTCCCAGATGCTGTCCTCCTCTCTTCCCAGCTGTTGAATTAAAAGAAACCGGTACTTTTATTGGCGTCACACAACACAAACTCACTATTCTGACTGCATAAATACTCCGAATTCAACTTAAAAGTTTTATTTTTACCAACACACACTGATACTGACATTTTAAAACTCAGATTATAGTTTAATGTTCATTAAAAAAAATTAAATGCTGACCCGTCGGGCAAATCGTTGTCAAACAGGCGGCTGCAGTCTACCACTGGTCCCCCGGATCCGATGCGATCTCTGGACTGAAGACTCACTGTTTTTTTGTACAAAATGAAAGAGGACAGTTAATTAGTGATATTTACACACCACATGGCTCAAACAAAGACTTTAATGCCATAGGATATGTGTGATCTCTTCTCAGCATGATGATGTGCGACTGAACAGTTATCAGCTGGTGAAATACTGGAAAAATCTGAATACATCCTTAGTTCTACAAATTTACAAATTTCTTTTATTTTTTTCATTTAAGCTGTAACTGAATTTGTTTCGGAAAAATAAATGGTGAGTTTAGGTAGAAAAGCAGTCTGACTGCCCTACTTTTATTACATGCATCAAAAGTATAAAAAAAACCAAAAAACTTTAATTTTAGTCACCAAACAAAGCATGTTTATTCATGCACTTTGTTTTGAATTTCATAAAAGTCTGAAAAAAGTTAGAGATGTGAAGAAATAAGGATATGGCTATAATTCATGATTTTCCTACATCAATTTAAAACTTTTCTTTAACCAAGTAAAACAAAAAATTGGTGGAAAAATAGTGCTGCAAAAAGAAAAAAAAAATCTAATCAGCTAAATATGAGCAACAAAACAAAAATACATAATATAAAAGAATTTTAAATAACTAAATCAGACATAACTTTGCACACAAAAAACAAAGTGTTCTGCTCAACTTGAACTAAAAGCCAATGAATAAAATTTTAGTTATAAAAGTGACCTATAATGATCTACAACAGCTCTTATGTGCAAAAGTTTCTCCAGAAGGCATTTCTGAAAAGGTTCTGTATGAGAGTTCTGTTGCATCTTACACCTTTTTAACTGATAACAGTTACTAAAATAAAATCAGCAAATAAAAGCAAAGATCAGAATAAGAAAATGAAAGTCTGGTTGGTGAATCTCTACCAGACAGCCATGCTTTTCCAACCACGAAGGACTGTCATCGCTGCAGTTTTGCTTTAAGACGCACAAACTGACCTTGAAACATGAAGCGACTCCAAGCACGTGCCACTGAATCGGTGCGGCCCTTACCTACTATCTGTCCTCTCACGGTGTCGTTATCATTGGGGCCCAGCCTATTCAGGTCCAGCCTCTGATCTGCAAAAACCAGACGGACACAAACTCGGACCCTCTTTTACATTTTTACAAAGAGTTTTCAACGGACACTGAAAAAAAAAACAACAAATATCGATTTTATTTGTGTGTGACATTTTGAACAAACTGCAAGAAAACTGCAAAACCGCTGGAATATGAACTTGTTTAAATCAAGGCTAAAAACCCACCTGTTTAAAAGTTCGATTCCTTGTAACTGGAATATTGACCAGAATATTTGATGGATATTTCTTTAATTTGCTTTGATGGTGGCATTTGATGAAATTTAATGTTTATTGCTTGTTTCATAATTGGTTATGTATTATTTTTTTCTTGGTGTGAGGCACTTTGAACTGCATTTTTGTGTCGACTGACTGTAATAAAAAGGGGTTGCTCCTGCAGCTGGCTGACATTTGTCCCTGCACCACATGAAAATAATTTGGGACCAAGACATTTAGTTTTATTGTCATGAAGAAATCTCCAAGACCGAAAATCCTTGACCTGGCTGTGAGGAATGATTTGCTGAATTTGGTATCTGATTCAAGGCTCCCAATCAGCTATTTCACTATTTAAGGATCCTGGGCTGCATTTGATCACTTCCAGTTTGTTTTCTACATTCTACAAAACATTTATCCAAGATTTTTGACAACAAAACTTGAATTGATGATAATATAAGATGATTTCCACTCACTGTTTTTGTATGGTATACCCTTCATGAAACATAACCTCTTCTCTGAGTATAAAAGTTATTCTTACTCTGCGTTCAAATTGCTTCAGGTACCAACATTTTACTTTGAGTATACGCTTATATACTGAGCCCTTCTGACTATACAAAGGATGTAACGTCAAAAATCCAAAAGTGCATAAACCCACGAGCCATAATATCACAAGAGCCCACTTAAAATCTAGTGGGTTTCCTTACCGTCACCAAATGAGAAGGACAAAAGTGGACACAAGACGGAGTGTGAGTGGGGTCAGTGTGGAAAGTAAGAGTGAGGGAAAGAAAATAAAATGTTCTATAAAATCCAACAGTAAAACCAAAGTGATCGCACTTATTATGTAGTCGGTTCGCCACAAAAATTTAATATGCTTGGAAAAGGCTGTTTTTATCTATATAGAAATCCCAAACATTCCTATAGTTTCTGTGTGTGTTTGTGCTGGAGTGTATGTTAGTGTGTTTATGTGTGCACAAATACATCTGCTCCGGATATGTGTCTAGACTAAACAGGGATGGTCTGAGCCTTACATGGCAGGAGCGGTAATGAGATTTCTTTCTGAAATTAGAGAGGAGGGAAAACAGAGAAAATGTACAGACCTTTAACCACAAGCATTCCCCGAACCGATTCGCCGGAGCTCTGAAAACTTTCTGCCGCTGCAGACTAAACTGAGCAACTGGAAATGTGGACCCCTGTGTAGATGAGCCAAATGAGCCATGTGCCTCTTTTTTTTTCTTTTTTTTTGACAGTAGCTTTATTTAGCATATTTACATTGCCTCACAAGATGAACGTTTTGGTGCAGAAGAACATGTGCAAGTTGGTGAATTTGCAGGTTTATAACTGAGGGAACAAAATAAAAAATAGAGCTAAACTTATTTTTTGCCAACTTTGCAAAGTTCTTACATTTTGGTAAGAAAAAAAAAAAAAAGGAGGTATTGTGTGAGTTTGCATCAGATGACAATGCATAACGTGTGAATAATGGCTTTTGACAACCAAAGCAATTCCAGTAATGTCTCATTATATGTTGTTTTTTTTTGTGTGTCGAGGCCACAGATTCATCTGTCTGCGGCACACAGGACAAGGACAAAGGGATAAAAGTGCGGGCCGAGTCCCGTCATCGAGCACGTCTCCTTGTCCACTTCCTGTGGTTGAGATAAAGTATAACTTCTGCTACGATGGCCTGTCTGGAGCCCAAACCGTCTGAGAGGAAAAACCTTGGGCAACAGCTATGCTGCTGAGTTTCCTTTCTTTCCTTTTTTTTTTTTTTTTTTTTGGAGGGGTGGGGGGGGTTATAAGGGAAGGTAAAATTAATAAGCTGAGAACTAAACTCAAACAAGATCAGAAAATCTTACACTGTCAACGCCGTCTTCAATGCAAAAAGGACAATAATTAGAATAATTTTCAACCAATTACAGGCCAGGATTTAATTACACTTAATCAGCCTTTGTTATTATTATTATCCATCCATCTATCCATTTTCTGTTCACCCTTCGTCCCTTACTGGGGTCAGGAGGGTTGCTGGTGCCTATCTCCAGCTACGTTCCGGGTGAGAGGCGGGGTACACCCTGGACAGGTCACCAGTCTGTCGCAGGGCAAC
>CAEGAE010029719.1:0-24641 GCA_903067095.1 Girardinus metallicus | reverse complement strand
TTTTGGACTGTGGGAGGAAGCCGGAGAACCCGGAGAGAACCCACGCATGCACAGGGAGAACATGCAAACTCCGTGCAGAAAGACCCTGGGCCGGGAATCGAACCCAGAACCTTCTTGCTGCAAGGCAACAGCTCTACCAACTGCGCCACTGTGGTTTAAATATAGTTTGTAGGCAACCGCACTCCCTTTTGCAATTACAAGTAATTAAATTAAATTAATTATGAAGAATCTGGGTTTAGCTGCAAGGATGAAATGTCTAATGAGAAAAGAAAGACGGTAGATGGAAGAACTTCCTGATGGCGGATCAGAGGCAGAAGAAGAAGCTCTCAGACTCACTCGTTCTTCTTTCCAAAACAACCGAAGTTCAGGCTGATTGGATGTAAACGTTTATGAACATCGGTTTTCAAATCTTACATCAGATTCTCGTCAGCATTTAGCTTTGAACTTTGACTGGACCTTGAACACATTAATATGGCTAGAATTGAATGCTTGGCTAAAAAAGTGCAGCGCCAACACATTTTTAAAAATACACACATAACAAATGCAGATTTTAGCAGTTATTTATTTTTTGCATGAAATAAATCCTGCATTGAATTTCAGTAACATCGTCCCGCAGAAGAAAATGTATCAGTCCTCTTTTAAGTGTTTTATATTTTTCTTAGTTTTAAAACATAAAAACAGGAATAAAATGGTGGTTCTTTAAAAATAACTTCTATATTTGTCAAAAATTTTAAAGCTACTTTTTTACAACATGTTATGTGGCATTTGCGGCTATATTTCCCTTTTTTTGTTTTTTTAGCAGGACTCGTGGCAAAAAAAAAAACAAAAACAAAAAAAAAGCCTGTCTGGTTTGGAAAAGTCGCAGACCCCTGATCTATCACATCATATTCTATGTTTTATCTATTCAGCATCTTGTAGGAACGTGTTAAAAGGACTTCAAATAAATTGTTGCTACAGAGACCGCATGAGTTGTATTCTACCTCCCTCATCTTCCTCTCTGTCTCTAGATGTGCTAAGAAAACATTCAGATGCTCCACGTGTGAAGAAACGGGTCAAAAAAGACGTTTGTGTTTCCGTGAACAACTTCCACACATGCTGCTTCTCCAATCACGTTGACCTTCCGACATCAACGAAGGCAGACCTGTCAGATTCCTCTTCGCCACGCGGAAACCTGCCAACCAGGTTCTCACGATCCATGTCAAAAAGACAAGAGAAGCCGCAGCGGCCCGGCCGAGGCCCGCCCCGCGCTGCGGGCCGCCCGCTCCCCGCGGTGCTCACCCAGACATAAACAAAAACACACGCCAACACGTCACAAGCTTCACATCACAAGCAAGATTTCAAATGTAGAGCATCCCGATGTTCAGGCTCTCATACAGACGCTGAAATGGCAGTATTAAGTAAAATCGATGTATTTTAAATTTCTCGAGGACTCCGCCTGATTGAAATTAACACTAATCATTCGATTTTTCTTTGTAAAAAAAAAGAAAAATTATATATATATACATATATATATAAATTGATTAATTCATTATGATGAGAGCATAAATTACACTGTTTTGATAACTAAACGTAGCAATTTTTCAGAGATGTTTGAGTAGGACGGGTTAAATCTTAATTCTTTGTCATTAAATTGAAAAACAAAATCTGTTTTAGTTACATAAATAAAGTAAAACTGATATAAGCAAAATATAATACATTATTCAGAAAATTGTAAACTGCTCTTGAGACAAGAAACTATACCCAGAACTTTTTTTCCCCCTCTCTGCCATTAGCAAACACCTGGTGGAGCTGCGCATCTGCTGAGCTCATTATATGAACTACTGATCAGTCCAGTGCTCTGGACTAAAGTTTGTCAACCCATAATAGAGGATTGTAGATGTGATGACGTGCTGTAGGCGGAGAGTCGGAGAGAGCAGGAGTTTCTTAAATGGGCAGTCCTATGTGTTTTCCAGCCACATTTTATAGCACAATCAAGTGACTTTGCTACCTTCTGTTGTTGTAATAACGCTATATTGCATGACTTAAAAGAAATCTGACTTGGTAATTTAACGCCTTGAAATTGGTGCTCTGTCTCTTTAAGGAATTCTTGCTCTTACTCAGACTCTGTCTTCAGGAAGTCATCACAACATGGCTCCTCTATTTAACAACATTTTTACCGGTGTTTCACTGAGCAGCAGCTCCTATAATGACTTCACCAGATGTGCAGTTTCCCCAGGTGTTTGCTAGTTGTTGCTGGCTAGTCTGAAGGAGCTGAGGGGAGGGAGTTGCGGGGGAGTGATTTCTCTCTGAGGCTCTGTGAGGTGGAGGCTAGGAAAATTCAAAACTGCAGCTCACCCAGGCGTTTTGCACAGCTGGATGGTTGCCATGGAGATTAACGGATTTCTCACACATTCTTTGCTCCAGATAAAGAACACCCCAGGTATGTTTTTGATGAGGGAATAACATTATAACATGATTTAGAGCTCAAAAAAGTCAATACTACATAGTACTAACTGCTTCTTTAACAGTGTGGTAGAGGTAGTGTTGTTTCTACAGAAACATTACATCCAGCGTCATTAGGCAGTTCAGTCTTGGTCACGGCAGGGGTAGGAGGATTCATGCCTGTGCAGAAAGATGGGGGGGGGTTTATGGAGCTGGTGTTTAGATGAATGGTGGTCCTCTAGCTGAGTTATAGCTCTTTGTGTTTTGACAGTGCAAACGTTTGTCTTGTCTCTCCCTTACTGTGGTGTTGTAACAAACACAGAGAAAATGAATCATTTTGGAAATTGTGCAGCAGCCCAATGATTAGGTCTGTCATGGGGGGGGAGGTGGGTCGTCTTCTCACTTTAACATATCTGAGCTAAATGATGTGTAGCACCATCTGTCTTCTTTAGTCCAAGTCTGAAAGTCCAGATGCTCTGAAGACACATTCTAATCTGTGCTGTCAACACAAAAACGTGTCAAAACCGACTCAACTATTTTGCAATTTAAACATTAGAAAAAAAACAAATTCCAGGGGAAATATTAAGAGATTTTTCTCTCATTTAAAAACACATTTTTCCTTCCTGACGGGTGTTTAGGTGCTTAAACGTAAGAAGAGACCCATGCAGACCGCCGTGGATTGTTAGAAACTCTCGAGTAAATAATGAACCCATTGTGAGCATTTAAAGGGAAGCCGTCAAAACTCCCAATATTCAAACTCACAGTAAACATCGGACAAATAGTCAGCATTACGCTTTAAAAGATTCTGACTTCATTATTACTTTGGGGAAATAACATCTGCCTCTTTTAATTTCAGCTGCACAAATTTAAAAACACAAACCTTTATTGGGATCTACCCCTTATTATAGTATTTTATTTTATTATGATTAATTATAAAGATTTTTCACAAGCCTTGTTTTTTTGTTGCCCCACTTGGCATTTGGTGCCCTACACAGTAAAAACAAAACAAAGCAAACAAACTATAAAGTCTACGGTCAAACAGTTGCAGGTAAAACAAATTACAGGTAAAACATTTTTTAAACTTTCACATTTAGACGATTAGACGGCATTGTCATTGTTGATTTTAAGGTTACTGGAGCCAATGTTTTACTGCAAAAAAAAAAAAAAAACACAAAAAAAACGTTTTAACTGTAAGAGAGAGGGGGGAAAAATGATGCTTTTCCCTAAAATGAACATGAAAACAATCTATAAAATGAATGTATAAATTACCGTTTTCATTGATTCATTTATTTACGGCAACTTCCCATCAATTCGAGAGTTTAACATGTTTTACAGTCTATGAATTTTTCCTGTCACAATTTTACTGCTTATTACTGTTAAAAATACAGATATATTTTTTTACAGTGTACGTGCCATGGGTGGAGTGACGGCCCTGATTACAGCCATAGTGAATATTTGTGGCCTTTATTGAGATTCTGAGACCTTATGCCCCTTTTCCACCGGCTCTACTTCGTAGTGACCCCGTTTCCACCGGCCCGACTCGGGTGTGTAGCAGGATGACGCCTCCTGGCGGTGGAGGGCTGGGGGGGTATGGCGCCTTGCCTGCAGGCGCCATGTGCTGTGCTTCGTTACTATGCGACCCAACGCTACTTGTTGTTTTTTGAGACAAAAGAAAAAGAGAGCAGAGCTATTGTTTTATAGCCTGATCATCAGAGTCCGTCTTCCTGACTGCCAGTCGGTGTTTTACCTTCAGGATGTCCAGAGACCTTCACCTTTCTGGGCAGGGATCACATGAGCCCAATGTGCTGATGAAACATTTCTAATAAAAAAAATAAACTGTGGCTGATGTTCTTAGTTGAAGGGCATTAACAATCTGTTGTTTTTAACTTCTCAATACGTTTAATTATGATTCTTCTGATGTTCAAGTTACACTGAGAACAAATAGAGCCGAGTTCCTTCTACTCTGACTGGTTCTAGTTTCAATCAAACCTTCCATGTTTTCACATTTTGGTCACTAAGAATTGATCGGGGGCTTAAAAGTTTAAAATCAGTTGTACTTATCACTGATTAAGGTTACACGTTTTTGGACACATTTTCTCCCTTTCTTACATTGAAGACCCTCCAGGCAGACAGCTGAACGGTGAGTGGAGAGAAGGATGTTGTACAAAGTAGAAATGAACAAGCATGACTTGTATTTTGGGTTCTTGTTAATAGCAACCCTGATAATAATGTCAAAATGTTTGGTTTGCTGAATAATGTATTGACTTTTGGATACCTTCTTGGGTAATCTGTAATGTTAAGTGTGAATGAAACATTTATATAATGTTATTTTTACTCTATGTAAAGCTCCTCACATTTTGGGAGGATTGTATTAGGACCTTGATGCCATACAAACTAATGTGTGGAGTGGGTATAAAAAAAAGAGACACTGTTCACTGAGACACAGCAGCATTTATTTTTCTTCTGTTTGCCTCAACTCTTCATGGAGTTCTGCCATCTCAGCTGGTAGCTGCTTCCTCCTGAAGGAGACCCAGTTGTTGTTCTGACGGTTCTCCTCATCGTTCATCATGTCAGCCATGTTCTTCTTCTTCTGTTCCCTGGGAAAAGTAGTCAGATGTTATAGCTTGTAGCACATAAATGTAGATAAATAACAGTTACTGTGTTACATACACAGAAGGAATTTTTTAAAACAGACATGTTATATATATATATATATATATATATATATAAGTTTTAGACTTATGCAGATGTACAGCCATGGATATAATAACAATATTGTTTTCTTCAGGTTTTATTGTTCATTTTTATGGCCTCTACAAGTTGATAATTCATAACCATTTAATTAGAGAACTGATATGTAGCCATTTTACAACAATAAAAATGTTTTGTTATCTCACAGCGGGGTAAACTCCGATGCAACATGAGAAAGATAAAACGTAAAACACAAATGAAGGGCTACATGCTGTACAACATTGACAGATGTTTAGAACGGAACAATGTGAAACCGAGTCTCTTCAGAAAATAAGCGCGTTGTGTTCGAGCAATAAAAATACAGCAGCCTTTGTGTTTCAAATGTCTTCCATGACTGAATGTAAGGCAACCTTAAACATTAAAACCAGACAGATATATCTCCAAACTGCTCACCTGGCTGGAGAGCAGCAGCGGCGTTAGCTGCGTCTGAGTCACGGTGTTCACCGTGGGGCTCCGAAGAGGCTTTTCATTCTCTCCGCTACGTTGACAAAAAACGACTCATTCCTCACTGCTCCATCGAGCTGCCGCTGAATATTAAAGTCCGATGCAAAGACAAGCCGGCATCTTTTTGTTCACCGCGTGTTTGTATCTTCCATCACTTCCGTGTTGTTGAAACGTCGCGCCTTCGTTTTTCTTCTCTCTTCACGCCTACAGCCAATCAGTGAACAGGAGCGAAGCTTGCGTCACCCACGAAACCAGCGCCGGCCCGAAAAGAAGCCGGTGGAAAAGGGGCATTAGAGACCGAGACGTTAGCATAGCAAGCTAACGTGAGCTAGCACCCATTCCGGCTATCCGCCTGGATTGGACGATGCCTTTAAAATGGTTTGTGTTATAATCTTTTCTGAGTGGAAAACGAAGGAACCTGAAACTAAACAGGAACGACTCATTAAGTAAATCAGGGAAGAAGGCTCTAAAGTTAGCTTGGCTCCTTTTAATAACCCGTCACTTCAGCCTCCTCCCTGTAATCACGACAGGAATTTACTCCCACCTGTTTTCACACCGACTGTCAGCTGTTGTTTCACACGTTGTATTTAGCAACATGTGTCGCACTTTGTCATTTTAAGTTTTAGGTGTTATATACTTTTTTTTATTATTTATTCATTCTCTGTGTGTTTTCTCTGTAGAGTTTTGTTTTACCGCTTTGTCGTCGTTCAGCTCTGAGTAAAAATGGCGGAGAGGACCGTCCCTGACATCTGCTTGTGGTCCACACAGGAAGGTCAAAGGCTATGTGAACGCAACACAGAGGAACTGTAGAGTCTGTTGCAGGAACCAAACACGATTTCCCATGGCTGTTCCAGTCCCCTCCCTCCAGTGTCGGCCTTCTGGCTCCCTGCTGTTTTCCCCTCAGATTTTCACTCACAGTCCATTAATTAAAACTCACCTGTCGCCCTCCTCTGGTATTTTTCCCCTGCTCTACGCCTCCATGTCTTGATAAGGTCGTAAACACATTCGTTGTCATCCGTTCTCGTGTCTTTATAATATTATTTCTCATCTGACATTCAGTCAGTGCTACAGTAAGCAGAAAAAATGAAAGGCGTTCTCAAAGAGGGCAGATTGTTTCAGAATTTTTGTTATTATTTTCTTTTTTGGTAAAAGTTTCTAAGACTGGAAGTTAAAATGTTCCATCTAGGTAGGAAGGTAGAGGGGGGAAAAAGGAAAAAGTTGTACTTTCTTTGTGCTTTCTTTCTTTCAGTACAGAGTGATTCTTAAAATACTGAATCCCCTTTGCAGAATTATTCAAATAATATCAATAGTAGGTTGGTATCAGTATCCGATCGATGCTAGCTAGCATGGTAAGATCCATACTTCAGATTCCGTCTTGTTTTATTTATGTATTGCAGTTTCTCAACTGCACTTCAAAAAGATTTTGTTTTGTTTTGATTTCCTCTCAAAAGATAACTATTTGTACTTCGCAGTTTTGTTTTTGTTGTTGTTGTTGTTGTTATTACTGTTTATCATGTTAATTTATTAAAATATTTTTTTACACCTACAAACTTTGAGCAATTTCTGTCCCAGGTTTGGAGAAAATAATTCAAAGAAAAAAACAAAAAAGTTTGACATAACAAACTTAAAAAGAAGATATTGGCATCGGTATCGGTATTGGCGATACTCTTTCTCCATTATCGGATCGATACCAAAGTACTAATTATCGCATATCTCTAGTATTAACACAGGTGTTTTTTGCAAATCCCTCTGCGGTTTGTTAGAAATGAAAGAACAAATAGCTTTTAAAAAAAATATATATATATATATATATATATATATATATATAAGTTTGGGTAATATATGTAGCCTGAACCTTGCTTGTCATACTTCTGCCCAGAAATTAGGCAATTTTATTGTACTAAATGACATCCAGGATTCCATTTATTTTCTTAAAGCTTACCACTTGAAATGTGAAATCACGTAACACAGAAGTATTTATATGTCTTTGAATACAGACAGAAATCAAGCTTGAAAAGAACAGAACTCTAAAAGAATGAGCACTTTGATAAAATTGGCAAAGTTCAAAACTTCTCTTGCTCTAAGCAGCAACATAAATGTGCTTGTGAAGATCTACAGGGCCAGAAATTCATTATTTTTGTCCAAGGACAGGTTACTACACAATCACATGTAAGATATAATAAGAGGGTACCAGGGTTATACAACTGCTTTCACAAAACTTCCACAAAATCTAATAAAATCAGAGCAGAGGAAACAGGATTTAAGGAAAAAGAAAACTCCGCATGCTGTTTTCGCCTCCCTTTATTTCTCCTGGCTCAGGCCCAAACACTAAATTTGACCGCCTCCCTCGGGGAGAGTGACTCCAGGCCCGAATTCCTTTGCGTTATTTCATGTTTACTTTTTGCTGCAACATTTTTTCTCCCTTCTGTGCACCAGCTTGCATTAGAGGAACTCCTCCAATGTCAAAAATGTCATCGAAATCCGTGTCCAGGCCATCTGCAGGGCCTTATACATGAAAAAACATCCATGAGTAGGTTTCATGAATGTGTGAAAGCACCATGAAAATGCACAGCTAAACGCTGAGCTTTTTTTTTTTTTTTTCTTGGAAGAAAGAAGAGACGGTTCGAGATGTAGAAGAAGTCATTTCCGTTATGTTGGGGAAGCCTGCGAAGGGTCAAGTCTTCCTCAGCTCTGACTGTGTGAATCACATAAACACTCTGAGCAGCCCTCCTCCACTGACCCGTCACACACAACTTTGTTCATCTCACTGGTTTGTTTTTTTTTTTCTCTCACAGTTAAATCGCATATGTGTGTGTTTCGAGTTCTTTAAGAAGATATTTCTGAAAAAAATGTTAGGTGTTTTTTTTGTGTGTCTTTTTATTGATTCCTTTAATCTAAAAATCAATTTGATTTCAGGTCGATTTCTTCCCACGAGAAAATCCCCCTTTAGAGTTTCATTGCGAACAGCAGGCCAAACATACCTGCTAGAGATGTGGATAGCTGTGTTTGCTTTCTCGCAGTCCCATCAGAATCTGTTCCTCTTTCTCACACTGACGCTGCTCTGATCCCGCCGGTCAGCCGGACCTGCAGGGCAAAACCGAAGGCTGCTGAGTTCTGCAGCGGGCAGCAGGTCAACTGATTCAATTTGGAGACTGGACCGATCTCAAAGCGTTGAGATCGTTTCAACGGTTTGAAACGATCAAAATTCAATTCTTAATTGTTATTTCGAGGAGGGAAGAAAGATGTGGTTTGGTCTTCAAAAGATTGAATATATTTAAAAGAAGCTAAACTAAACTTGTCCATATCTTACAGAAGAGTCAATAAGTAAAAAACAAAAGAACAATAGGTAAATTAAACGAATGAAATCGTGACAAACGAAACATCTCAGCGTGTTAAACACTTTTAATTTTAACTAGAAGAACTGAATCTTTGTTAAATGAATGTGGCAATTCATTCATTTAAAGGTCCGACGCCATCAACATGAATGTTTACACTGCAAAAACACAAAATCTTATGTAGTGATTTTAGTCTAGTTTCTAGTGCAAATATCTAAGTACACTTGAAATAAGACAAAACTAATTTATAAGTAACTCTTCTGCAAGAAATAGGAGCTTGTTTTAAGTAAAATAATTTCTTAGTACTGGTTAAAAAGTTCCAGATCTCAGACATGTCTTGTTATAAGTGAAATAATCTGCTTAGTGGGACTTGTAGTTTTTCATGAATGTTAAGGAAATATTGACCTGACACAAGCTTTTGTATCTTGCTGAAAAATTACTTGTAAGTATGTTTTGTCTTATTAAGATACTTGTACTAGAAACTAATGACTTTGTAAGATTTTGTTTTTTTTGCAGTGTAAAGCTACAACCATAAAATCACTCAGTATGCAGATTTCTCATTTAGAAAAAGTGCTAAATTGTGTGTGTGCTTGGCAGAGAGAAACACTGGACCTTGTCTTGGAACAACCCAAGGCCTTAGAATCTCATTGTCTGGAGATAAGATTCATTCAGCTTCAAACTAGCATAACAAAGATGACATTATGTGCATGACCTGAAGGGAAATTAAAAACTGTGGAATGTCGCACTTTGAAGGTTGCGTGCTCTATATTCTCATGGATACTTGTGTTGCCCCCTGTGTTATAGTTTCCAATTTAAAGATGGCTAACCGATGAGGTTTCTTTGTTTTTGTTTTAAAGGGACAGCGTTTTGTAACATTGACTTTTTGGAGTATACAAAAAAGTCCTTTTTGGTTAATCAAAAACAAGCCTGGAGTGTTGCTTTCTTGCATGTTTGAGAAATCCTTTCATCTCCCATAGAAACCATTCAGCTGTACAAAATGCCTGGGTGGACGTAGCTCCGCCTTAAAGGACGAAACTCCTTCTTGGAGCTGCAGCCCTCCCACAACACTCCCCTAACTCAGCTCCTTCAGACTAGCCAGCAGCAATTAGCAACCACCTGGTGGAACTGCATGTCTAACTGAACCCATTATAAAAGTTACTTCTAAGCACAAAGCTGGTGAAAACGTTCTTAAAGGGTTAATAGAGGAGCCATGTTGTGATGGCTTCCTGAAGGCGGAGCTTCAGAAACAGCAGGAAGTTCTTAAAGCGACGCAGGCCCAATTGCAAGCAGTTAAATTATGAAGACAAATTTCCTATTGAATATATGTAGCATTTTATAACAACTGAAGGTAACACAGTTACTTGACTGTCCTATAAAATGGCAATATGTACCTGGGAAATACACAAAGCCGCCCCGTTAATTGATACACGACTGAAGCTTGATGCTATCCACTCACGCTACGGCCTTCTTGTCTAATTTGTGTCTTTTTGTTGGTTCTCGTGTGCGTCAGCGGCTGTGCGCCAACAGATCCAAACATGTATACACACCATGATTAAATGCATGCGTTCTGGTGATCATGTGTGTGTACATGCAAGATATTCTCCCAGACATATCTGGCTGTCAGTGATGGTGATGAAACCCCCTGGCCAGGCCGAGCGCTGGGGAAAAGCGATGCCAGTCTCAGATTTCACTGTGTCGCTGCTGCACACACACACACACGCACACACACACATCACACTCGGACACGTATTTAGTGTCTCGCTTTTCAGCACGTGTCAACCTTAGTTGACAGAAGGAAATGTTTGGTTAGCAGCACACCTGCAGCAGCTTTCCCAAGACTGTGTATAAATAAAGCTGGTTAAAATGGAAAAGCAAACTTGCACAGTCTGTACTGGAAATAAAGTGAAATGTGACCGGAGGGAGGATCAGTTGACACAAGATGTTTGAAAGAGAAAAACAGGTGAAAGAGAAGTGGGTTTTATCACTAAATAATAATTTTTCATTCATATGTACACAGAGAGGGATCCGAGTGATGCCAACAGCGACTTAACAAATTATTATTATGCTGATGACATCCTAGTATCTCAAGTTTGGAAATTTTGGAATAAACTTTCAGTTTGAGCTCAGTCCGATTTAACCAAGAACGTTTGTAAACGTCAATTTTAAACTCTTATCACAGATTTACAGTTCAATTTTATTTTGGACTCAATCATGCTCGTGTATACCCTGCCCAATGTGCTAACGGCGGAGAAACAACTTACCATTACAAGAAGCTGTGGGGCGTCGTCTGTGGCTGCCCTAACTAATGAAGCCTGCATTCATGGCAGGCTTCATTGTGGGGAACTAGCTGTAACAGAGAGAAAGGTGATACAGCGCACGTGCACAACCTAATAGACAGCGCTAAGACCCTCCTCCTGGCTCTGATTGGTTGTTTCTCACCAACTGTGTAGGAAGAAGAGGAGCTCCAACTCTCCACAGATTATTTGTCTCATATTATATTGTCACGACATGGTGACAGTTTTAACAAATATGTAAAAGCATGTTGTTTATAAAAGTCACATACTGCAGCTTTAATGTATTTTTTAATTAAAATTCCTTCACACATTTCCACTCGCATAAAATCATAATAAAGTCTGTTGAAATTTGTGTTTTTAACGTGACAAAATGCCAAAAGACACCAGGCAAATGAAACGTTTTTTAAACATGTATTCATTTTTGTGATACTCTTTTAAAGCACCATATGTAAGAAAATAATATGGCAAAACAATTCTGAAGCCAGACGACCGATATCTGTGAGCTAGATATGAGTTACCTATTTGTTAGAGGCTACTTTATATTAAATATGATGAAATATATTGTAATTAATGCATAAATGTATTTATTTAGTTCGTTTTTTAAACAAACAAAAAAAAAATTAAAAGATCCCGGCCTGGCTCAGAATATTTTACAGCAAAATGCTGTTCTACAGAATATTAAAAAAAGAAATACAGATACCCAACATCACGTGTGAATAATAAAACTATATTAAAAAACATATATATTTTTTGACATGAGTTGTAAACTGATGTTCTTCGTGTTTTAACGATTACTTCCGTAAGGCAGTAATGAATGAGAAGAAGATGAAACATGGAGGAAGAGCCTCGTGCAGGTGCAGCGTGAAACGGGCACGCGCACGGACGCGCGCGCCCTGCCTGCCTGCCGTACCTCCCACTTCCCCGCAGCTTGTTTAACTTGTCGCCTCCTTCACTTCACTGAGCGCTTTTGTTGAAGTCCGGCGGAGCTGATGCGAGTCTTCAGAGCGCTGCAGTGATTCTCGGCTCGCTTTAAGCGATGTGTTGGAGCTGACTGCGAGAAAAAGAAAAAAGGTTTTCCCTTCAGTTTTTATTTTTTGTTTTCTGACTGTGGATGAGGAATTGGAAGTGAAGCTGCATTCCAGCGGGGCTCTGGATTATACTTTCCCAAGGTAAGCTTCTTCTGAACCTCCGCTTGATTGGAAAACTGCGAGCGCACACTGAGTCTAATAACGACCTGTTTTCTGTTTATCGGTAGAAATATTGCACTTTTACTAACGCTTAACGCCGAATAAATACAAGGATGTTGTGATATCAATTATTCTTAGAGCTAATCAACAACTGGGTGAACTTTAACGCCAAGAGAGTGTGAAAACAGAGCTCTGTTCGGCTCACTTGTCAAAAACCGACTTCCAGGCTGGGGGACTGCAGCAGCGGCGCCTCACATTCCTCCGCACCCGGTGCACGGGTCTGTATCTCGGGTCAAGCGGGCGCTCTCGGTGGGAGGAGGACAGAGTCCGGGAGAGAGGAGGAGGGCTCCCCGCGGAGAAATGTGGAAACACGATTAGTTCTTATCTCTATCGCTTCTTCAGACCGTGGCGGTGTTGAATTTTTCGGATTAGAGGCTGTTATCTGCCCCCTTCTCCGCGGCTCCAGCCTGACCTCTGGCTCTCTTATCACCTCGTGCGGGAAACTTTTAGTCGTGATGCCCGCGAGGCAGCAGAAGCAGCCTGTCTGCCAGGTCAGACGCTCGCGCTGGGTCTGGTCTTCATCCAATCAATCGACATTCACCTGATTAATCACAATTAATCAGACTAATCGCAATTAATTTGATTAGTTGTGTTTAATCATGATTAATTGCGATTGATCTGATTAATCGTGATTAAAATATTGCATTTATGCAGTCATTTGCAATTGAATTTTTGAACACACAATAAAATGAGTGTTGATGCTGTAATTTGAGATATTGTGCTAAGCAACTCATCATGTAGCAGAAGAAGTTTAAACACATCGATTTTGAGAATTAATATAATTTACAGGTTACATACAGTCATTGAAATAAACATAAATAATAATACATACTTATTTTTTGTTTTTATTTTTCAGTAATATATTATTACTTCATAATAAATGAGTCCTGTGTCATTGTCATATTTTATGTAGTAAAAAAATTAATTTTTCTCATTGTTTATAGGCTTGTAGATCTACACCTCAATACGATGTACTGGCAGTATGGTTGAATTGTGCGTTTACTCAGACTCAACAGCCTTATTTTCAACTCAAGCTGCAGCTTTTGCATTAAATCACAACTTGTCGCTCTCATTCTCTGACGTCTGAGGAGTCTGAGGCCCTGAAAGAAGGCCTAAAGTGGAGCACAAGGATGGGAAAAGCAAAGAAAGGTGGAGGCAGAGGGACGGCGAAGGTAGCGGCGGAGAGCAGAGCAAACATTCCTGCCTCGGTGTCTCAGCAATTTAATTAAGGTTTTTGTGAGATGCGGCAGCGAGCAGCTCGAGGTGAAGGCTTAACCCACCCTCCCAGCCCTCAAACTCCAGGTTTTCAAAGTTGGACTAATCCCACGGGGTCAGCTAATAAGTGTTCTGGTCATGCTGCCATGACAACTAAACAGGACGGAACCGAAAGGGAAGCTCGCCAATCAGGGAGTTAATTACCCCACGAGGGAAGTTAAAGAGGTACAAGGTGAAGAAGATGGGGCTCTGCGCTGAATCATATGTGTGTGTGTGTGTAAGGCTTTATTTGCTATCAGTCACATTAACAAAAAAAAAAATAATCCCTTCTCTTTGTAAGCTTAAGTGTGCCCCCTGTGGTGCTCAACACACACTGATACACACAAGCTGGCTCCTCCGCTCAGGTCAGGTTTCGGTCACTGTACCATTTTTTTCTCAATAGGAAATAACATCAGTGACTAATGCGGGTGATGTTGTTTTTCTGATGCCTGTAACTCAAGCTTGGCCTCCGTATACGTGTTGTAATTTATGTTTCCATTACATCTTTGGTGCAAAGTTTTTCTTGGCTTTCCGGTTTTATTAAAGTTTCCCCTAAACTTTGATTAGGAAAATGTAATTCAACTCTTCGCTCTCATGTCCTGGTTAAGCTTTTTTCCCCTATATTTTTTACATAAAAGGGCAGCATTATACAAAATCAACTTTTTTTGAGCTTTACATCATGTTATGTTATTCCTTTATCAAAACATACCTGGAGTGTTGCCTTGAGTCTTTCTTGCATGTTTGAGAAATCCTTTAATCTCCCACAGGAACCATTCAGCCGTGTTAAACGCCTGGGTGGACCTAGCCCCGCCTTCAAGGTCAAAGCTCCTCCTTAGAGCTGCAGTTTACAAGTTTCCGAGCTTTAGCCTCACAGATCAGCCCTTCCCTACACTCATCCACTCAACTCCTTCAGACTAGCCAGGAGCAATTAGCAAATACCTGGTGCAACTGCACATCAGCTGGGGTCATTGTAGGAGCTGCTTCTCAGTTCAACTCTGCTAAGAACGATATTAAAGGGTTAATAGATGAGCCATGTTGTTCCTGAAGGCGGCGTTTCAGAAAGTGCTTGGCATTTCTTAAAGAGACAGAGGCCTAATTTCAGGGCATTAAACTACAAAGTCAAGTTTCTTTTGAGTTGAGTTTGATATATATACAGCAGTTTTATAACAACTGAAGGAACACAGTTACTTACTTGTGCTATAAAATGGCATTATGTGCCTGGGAAATACACAATTCTGCCCCTTTAAGTGGAGCGGAACGGCACAATCAAAGATCTGGTTACAATGAAATGGGTTACACATTTTGTGTTTTGTCTCAGTTCCTGGAGTAATCCAGCCCACCTTGATCAACCAGAACGAGGTGACCTGCAGCGATTATGTAACCCTCTGCCTCTGATTCACCAGGCCTTGTCCATGGACTTAAAAAAAGGTGATTTTCCTTCTGAGCATGCTCTGAAGTTACAATATTATTTTGTAAATCACCTTCTCGTTTTTTTCTCCATCTCTAGAAATAAGATGATTGTAGATTCATATATTTCACAACAGAGCAGAAAGCCAACTTTCTATAATCAGAAAGTTGTTTTTATGGGATTTTTAGTCAACTTTCTCTGGTAACCATGAAGATTTCTTGTGCTGAATGTTTCTGTGCTGTGCTGTGCTGTTTTCAATTGGGAAATCAGAGGCTCACGTTGTTGGTAATGTGGTTTAGGGGCGATACATTAGTTTGATATTGAAAATAAAAAATATTTTAATATCAATTGGCAGGTTCATTTTCAGCCTCTTGATTTTTTATTTTTTTTTTTAGGTTTAAATCCTTTATTTGACAGAAAAGTGGGTAATGAGAGAGAGGGAAGACATGCGGCAAAGGTCTCCAGGCCGGGAATTGAACCTGCGACGGCCCTGTCAAGGACTAAGGCCTCCATATGTGGGTTGTGATTAACCCCTGTGCCACCACAGCACCCAGCCTTGTGATTCTTTTAGTTTGTTTCTAGCGGTGCCGTTGCAGTTTACCCACTCAAGATCTGGTTCTAATCTGTCCTTTGTGCAGATTGACTAGTTAGTATCTCCAGCTTTACAATTTATAATTTTCAAGGTTTGAAAAGAACATTTGAGTTGCTTTTTCTAACCCATGTGCCTTAATGGACAGCAGCAGTGCTGATGCTACCCACTGTCCTCAGCTGATTGTTGTTTCAACTAAATCTTATTCTAACATGAATTTTCTCTAGTAAAGATCATTTAAGACACTCTTTTGTGTCCGTTTTCAGAGTCCAGAAATGTCTCACATTACATCTTTACAAGCTTCTCTGACACCAAAGGCATTTCAGACTTTCAAACTTTGAGGTTTTACATGCTCACTGGATTGGAACCTCTGTCATGTCTGAGCGCACGCCTTGCCTCCTCGCCTCTGCAGACATGGTTTAGGGGGTTGTTACTCCTTTACTAAGTACGTTCCTCCAAGTTATCCTCCTGGCATCTTCTGTAAACATGGAGGACCAAGAGAGTGAGTCAGAAACACCTCGTAACATTTGGAACAGGCGGGAAGGATGCTTTCAATCTGTGGAGAGATTACCTTGGTGTCTCTTCTAGTCAATGTCATTTAATGAATTGTAGGGATGAAAATATCCAACATAAATTGTTCTTTAACTTTGTGTGCAGTTTAGGGAGGTGTTTCATTTAGCCTTGTGGTAATGTTCTTCCCTCATCAAAGCATACCTGGAGTGTTGTGATGACACATTCATGCATGTCTTAGGAATCCTTGACTCTCCAATGGCAGCCATTTTGAGAGTATGTAAATGGCGTCTCACAGCTCAACTCCTCCAGACTAGTGGCAGGAGCGATGAGCTAGCGCTACTAAGAACGGTTGCTAATCTTTTAGCATTGTTGAAGAGTAGGAGCTTCTTAGAGAGACAGAGGCCAGTTTCAAGGTGTGAAAAAGTCAAATTTCTTTCAAGTTACATTTGATTTATACAACTTTTTTATAACAACTTAAGGTAACACAATAAGTCGATTGTGAGCGGCAAATGTCACGGTCGGAAAGCAGGGGTGTTGTCCCGTCAGAACGTCAGTTTCCAAAACCACACACACACAAAAATACTTGTAAAAGCGCAAGCAGTGTCAGCGAGACCCCGCCACACAGATGAAAAAACTTGTGGGGTCTAAATGACCCCGTCTCTTAAGACCGCGGGAGGGTTAGGAGAAGAAGTTGTTCATTCAGCATTAATCGGAGCTGGCCGTTTATCCTTCTTTGTACTAAAGAAAACACACCACCCTCAAGTCTGTAAAGAGGAGCAACACTTCTTGGGGGCGTATGGTTCTGGGACGGTGGAAGTGTGACAGATTACAGGAAGATCCCCCCCACCCAACCTCTCCTTAGCCCTACTATGCTTTTGTCCTCAAGGCAGACAGCTTGTTGGTATGCACATGCACCCTTTCATCCTGATTCAATAGGCTGGGTTTTTCGAAGCACCCTTTAGCGCATAAACACACACACGCGCACCCCCTCCCATTCAGTTTGTAAATCAACAGCTCCCTTGGGGCTGTGGGGGCTTGACAAAGCACTTTGGAAGACAGAGGTCTGAACCTGTGATATTCTTACAAACCCAAAAAGGCCCGACAGGTAAGGTGAGATGCAGTGTGACAAAAGACAACCTGTATTGCTGGAAACGTCTGACAGGCACACTAAGAGAGATTTGGATCTTTTGGACTTTCTTGCTGTCAGGAAGTGTGATATGTTAATGAGACACAGAGGCCTCAGGTATGAAACCAATTTTTCAAGGACCCTGTTATACAGCAGAATACAGTGCACTGCAAAACTATTCACATTCACTGAACCTTTTCGCTTTTTTTCACATAATCACAGCTTGGGAACAAAAGGAGACATGGTTTCAAACTCTGTATTCAGGCCACCTGTTGCTCTAGTGGCATTCCAGGTCTTTTGAGGGGTGTCTCTAATTTACACCTAGGCATTGATGTTTTTGCTCATTCTTTTTTAGAACATCACCCAAGCACTGTCGGATTGGATCCAGAGTGTCTGTGAACATGAATTTTCAAGTCTTGCTACAAATTCTCAATTGGATTTAGACCTGGACTTTGGCTACGCTAATTCTAACGCCTTGATCTAACCCATACCATTTAAACTCTGCTTGCCTTTGGTGTTTTCTGACCAAACCAACTTCATCCACTTGACAGAAGCAATTTGACAGAGGTTTTAGTTATTGAGTGAAGAATCGTGCAGATGTACGTTATTCCTCACATCGGATAAGCAGTACCGGTTGTTTTCAGTATCAGCTAAACTCGGAGTCGGCAGGTCAGGCTTCTTAAAGCTTGGCGATCGGCCAGAAAACTGCAATCGGTGCACCTTCTTCTTCGGATATTTCTTTATAACCTAACTCTTTAAGTTTTTTCTCAACATCCCTGATCTGACTGCTGTGTTCCTCAGTTGTCAGGATGCTGTTATTTTACCAGTGTTCTCTCACAACCCTGATGGAACTGGAATTAAATAGGTTGTGTCTACTGCAAGCTTGATTTCTGAATGTATGTTGAATCATGCTGAGCAAATATTTTAAGATTTACATT
The DNA here is from genome assembly GCA_903067095.1 of Girardinus metallicus. Lineage (NCBI taxonomy): Eukaryota > Metazoa > Chordata > Actinopteri > Cyprinodontiformes > Poeciliidae > Girardinus > Girardinus metallicus. The sequence goes on along the minus strand of CAEGAE010029719.1, from coordinate 6,321 downwards.
TGTAAAAAAAAAACAAAAAAAACAAAACAACAAAAGAAATGTTTTCCTTTGAGTTCATTTATTCAAATGAAAACAATAAAATCTGGCTGTAACTTAAAAAGTGAAGTTTAAGGAGTAAGGGTAATTTTGCAAGTGAAATTAGACTAATTTTATTTCAAGAGACTGACAAGAACGGTTACAACAAGAATATTAAGTCAGCTGTAGTATCATCTGCATCACAGTGTGACAGAGTTGTGCTGAACCAATTCCAGTCATTTTAGGTATATTTTTATCTAAGTTTAAGAGATATTAGTGATTATACTCAGTCTTGTGCTGAAACACCGTGCAGTTCGTTATCTAACTAAACCGTTAGATTTCTCACGAAGAGAAGAATGCACTCATGTTTTCTCATTCCATTGCCACACTCAAACACTCACAAGCAGAATCACTTAGTCCTCCTCCGAGGCCTCGCTGCAGCTGGTTGTGGATTAAAAGGTCAGAGGTCGAAGGCCGAACGAGTCGACCCGCAGAGATGCCGGTGAAGCCGAAGAAACGCAGCTACAGAAGAAGTTTACAATCAGTCAAACTTACCATTGAATGACAAAAACAAATACGCGTCCCCTCTGCCTGCGTAACAGAAACTGTGCGTTTTGGGGGATTTGCCGTGTTTAGATTTGGCTGGAAGTCCAACATGTGGTGATGGCAGGAAGATAAACAGATCAAAGCAAAAACCTGCAGGTCACGGAGGAAGAAACAGCCGAGACAAGGTGACAGTAGATATGCCAGCTATACTTGTAATGTTAAAAATGTTAAAATCTGAAACCAATATAGGATTTAAAGCTAGATCATGCAACTTTTATTATTGAAAAAAAATATGTTTTTTACATATCAGTTAAAACTATCATTATGTCAGCAGTATGGTATGAGGCAATCTGACAAAAAAAAAATTGAGCTCTTCTGGCTTCAAGTGCTAACTGCAGAAATATACCACGTAGTCAGAAAGAACCAATCAGAGCAAGGAGGAGGGTCAGAGAGCTGTCAATCATTCTTGTGTACGCGCCACTCACACCCTCTCCTCCGCGCTCTGCTACGTTACAGCTTCTTCCCCGATAGCACAGCCTGTCATGAACGCTAAGACAAATGGTTTTCCTGGAACTGTAAGTTGTTTCTCTGCCATTTGCACATTTAATTTTCACTTCAGGAAATTAAGAAAACAAATAACATTCTCCATTTACATCAGAACTGTACTTTGCAGCGGTCAATCAAATTAAATCGCGACACGATACTTTGAAGCTTGCGGTAAGAGCCAAAAAAAAAAAAAAAAAAGGCCAGAGTGCTTTTGCATGACACTTTCTGAATGCAAACACGTCGCTTCGTGCCAACAAAACTGTCATTATTTCTTCATCATTCCTGCCGAATGCAGCATTTGGAGACCGAAAAACTTTGTTCAGCAAAATCCGAGAAAGAGGAAGACATTTTAAGTCCGTGCTTACAAGCAGTTGTGTGTAATAAACGGAAGAAAAAAAAAAAAATGGTACACAACTTTTAATTACTGTTCTCGCTACATTTGTGGTGTCAGACGCATCGCTTCAATCTGACCGGGCTTGAGAAACCTTTGTTCTGTCTGAAACCAGTGCGGAGAGCTGCGGTGGCGGGCATGTCTGTGGCGTTTTTAATTTGAACGTCTTGTTCACAGATGAGAACCAAATGCCACTTCAGAGGGCCGTCACGTGGATCAAAAGCTGGACAACAGCAGCTTTAAAGGACAATAGAGTACAGAACAGAATGAAACATTTCAAGTGTTGACAGTGGAAGACATAAACTTGTAAGTTAACTGTGTTCAGGAAGGAGTGTGACTGCAGAACGTCACAAGATGTATTTGCGAAACTGAAATTGAGCTATCGACTATGTAGAAGTTCACATGAAATGAATGCAGTAAATGCAATATCAAGTTTAGATATGGACCTGTTACCTGTCTTTTTAAAATGTTAATTTCAAAAGCATTAAACATTTCTGTTTCACCAGTCACACGGCTTAAAGTCCCTTTAATAAAATATGACTTAAAGGAAATTTTACTTCTCTGTCTCTTTAAAAACTCCTTCTCTTTCTGAAACTCCACTTTCAGGAAGTCATCACAACACGGCTCCTCTATTAACCCTGTAACAACGTTTTTACCAGCGCTGCACTCAGAAGTAGCTTGTATAATGAGCTCAGCAGGTGCTTGCTAATTGCTGCTGGGTAGTTTGAAGGAGTTTGAAGTTAAAGAGAGGGAGGGGCTTCTCTGCGAGGTGAAAGGTGCGACGTTTTGGAAACTGCAGCTCTGAGGAGGAGCTTCGTCCTCGAAGGCGGGGCTAGGTCCACCCAGGCGTTTTGCATGGCAACTGAATGGTTGCCATGGGAGATTAAAGGATTTCTCAAACATGCATGACGGAATCAAGGCAACGCTGCAAGTACGCTTTGCAGAAGGAGTAACATTATATTACATAATACTGCCCCTTTAAAATGACATTTTAAAAATACAAAAGTAAGACATCTACTACACATTATGCCAAATGAATTTATAATTAATATTTCAGAATACTTACAACTCAGCGTACAAGTCTTGCACATTGGTAGAACCCGTTTGTTTGGGACCCCGGCTTGGTGCAAATTTATATCTGCATTGCAAAATAACACAAATAACGGCTCAAGACCAGTCATGTGTTTCTGCTTCTTGATAGAAAATCAATGCAATTCTTCTTGACTTCATTGAACATCTGCGAAACAGAAGGAGATGACCGCACACCTCCACATTCATGCTTGGTTTAGCATATAAGCACCAGGTTTTATCTGCCTAAATCGCTTCAAAAGTTGAAATTTTCACCTCATTGCCACTGTAAGCAATTGTATCTCTTTGGCCTTGTAAACCTGTTCTTCCCACACCAATAACTTGATCCCACTCACTTCTTTTTTTGTGCCACAATTTATTTCCATTGATCTCACTTGAAATCTAAATCAAGTTTTGAACATCGCCACAGGCGAAACTGAAGCTGTGTTATAGAAGCCAATTTTTTTTCATTTTTTTAAGGTTCATATACTTGCCAATTTCTGTTTCCCAATGAGAGAAGCGTGATTGGTTGGTTTCTGCCTGTCATGTGTGCTGCATCGGGACGCTGTAACTGCTCTTGGCTAATGCGAGAGTCTCCATAAACACAGACAAGACCAGCGCAGGTCCAAACCAAGCAGTCAGCGGGTCGGTCAGCTGCAGAAACATTACTCCGTGGCTCTGATAAGGCCAAAACACACCAGGCTGCTCCCAGAGTGACAGATGAGACGCATTGGACAAATTGATGCAGTGCAGATTAACAGAGCAATTTTCCAGCCTCAATCAACTGTGGAAAATAAACTCAGAGGATCTGCATTGGGTCTTGACCGGGTTGCTCGCCGGTTCAGAACTTCCTGCTCGTTAAATTGTAACTGCTGCCATTTTTCAAAGTGACTGGAATGAGATTACTGATCATAGTTTACTCTACATGTCGACTCTTTTGGAGTTCAGATCCGCCTGGAAAAATGCGCATTTTACCAGCTTTCGGAACGTGAATCTTGAGTCGAATCAAATTTTGGTCAACAGAAGAGAAACCGACTTTATTGTTTCACAAACGGGAAATTCAGGCGTAACAGCAGCAAAATTCACACAAAAAAGTTCTTAAAGTGTTAAAAACAATAGATGCATAAAAACAAGATTGACAGTCATGCAACAATAATAGTACTACTACTAATAATAATGTAATGTAGAATGGAGTCAGATCACTTTTCTAAAAGTGTACAAAGTGAGCATGTTTATCGAACACTGAAAAAGACAAACTATTCACAATACAGTTGATCAGTGTAGAAAAACAGGTGAGCAACAACAGCAGAAATGTTCTTTAAAAATGAGTCATGGCAAGAAACAAGGTGAAGGATGATTAAAAAATAATAATTATTATTATTATAATACTGAACAGAAAATAAATGACATAATGATATTGATGTTTCTATTCAACAGTTTACATTTCAAACAGGTTTTGGTCATTTTGTCGTCACGCCATCGTGATTTTGCAGTTTTGGTTGTTTTTTCTGTTTGTTTGATTTTTATGCTGACAGCCATGACGTATTTTGTCCCTGTCATTCATAAATGTAGTTTTGAGAGTCTTTATATCGGCTTTGAAAATTAGAAGATTAAACTAGCCTTCCCCAACCTATACGTAGTTCACTGTAAGAAAAAAGGATTTGTGTGACTCTAATTGCGTGATGTTCACATTTTTTGATGCAAGCATTGGTCAAAAGTCCAATGGAGGATTAGGAACACAGTCAATGGGGAAAAAAGGGCAATATAAAATCAATTAAAGATATTCAAATTGAGAGTTGAGCATCTTTGGAAATAAATATGTCTGGAAATGGTCAAAAAGGGAAGAATAGTTTAACATGGTTAATGTCTTTTTAAATACCTTTCTAAAAAAATAAATGAGAGAACTAATAGGAGCATCAACAAGAAACAAGAAGACTTAAAAGAAAATTTTAACATCTGTATTATTGGTAATTAACCCCCAAACTTCTTTACTTGGGTTCACAAGTGAGCATGCAAACCAGAGTGCATGCAGAACCAAAACGCAGTTTGATAATAATATTTCTTTTACTCAATATAAAAAAAACCCAACAACAACAACTTGATGTTCGCAGTTTGAAGAGCGGCCAAGTCGTCAAAGATGTTCCAGCCGTGTTCATGCATGGTAACTGTTTGCAGTCTCCAAACCAAATCTGTAGCAGATGTCGTCCTGATTGGAAGGAACAATGTGCACTCGCAATTTGCCAAAAGCAGCCAGTTAAGGTTAGGAGCAAAATTTAGATCCAAGACTGGTCTGAAAGGCAAGAAACAGAATGAGAGGAAAAAAAAAAAAAAAAAAAAAAAACAGATTGGTTACAGCAAGCACTGGTTGGAAATGAGGTGTTGGTGTAATTGCTTCACGTCGTGTTTGCACCTCTCCAGGCGTACCTGCCGGCTTAGTCACAGATAAACTGGTGTGAATGAAATCTGGCTGAACCGCAGGTACACAGAGACTCTTACACATTGTTCATCAAAGACTTGTTTTGCTCCAGGGTTTGTTTGAAAAAAAATAAAAAGCGTCACCCATCTGATAAAGTCTTGTTTTTCTGTTTAGTTTGTGGCGTTCATGTGGGGTTCTCTTGCTATATAAACTTGCTGCGTTCATGTTTTTGTGTTTTTTCGCTCGTCTTTTTTGTTTCCCGTTTGTCTGCGAATGCAGCCCTCCTAAACACCGTTTTCTCCCGGTTCCTTACTCCAAGACAATCACTCCGAAGCCGCCCAACCCTCCCAGATTTTTCTTTTTTTTTTTTTTTCTATAGTCGTGTGTCAGCGCCTGGTCTGCAGTTGAGCGTGTCGTCGCCATTCCTTCATGTGTCTCTACCTTGGAGTCCAGTTTCACCCCATGGAGCGCAGCGGGGCCCCGGGTTTAACCACTAGCATATGGAACGGCATGCTTGGGATCAAAGTCAGCGTTGGTTGAAGCTTTGTCTCAGACAGTTAAAAAAAAAAAAAAAAAACAGTGATAAAAGTTCAGTATTGTCCTGATCTGTTCTCTGCAGGGTCATGTGATGACTGGCTGCTGTTTGCTAATGATTTTGAATTGTAATAACTTTCTTTTGCTGAAGTGTCTCTGAACAAAAATCTCCTTAATAACGCAGTGTGTGTCAGAAAACAGGATTTTATCCTTTTTTCAAAACAACAATAACTACAGAGTTTCCCACTTAAGCGGAATATAGCATTTTATATTAGCGAGTAGCATGGTTAGCATGACTGCTAAAACAGCAGTCTCCGTATTGAGTAAGGAATACAGAGCCTTACTTTTTATTTCCAAAAGGCTGTCAACATTTTCAGATCCAACTTGTTTCATGATAAAAAGAAGTTTAAAAACTCAAAAGGATAAAACAACAACTTTACACTTTGAGCCTTCCTGTTATCTGCTGACAGATTAGTTCTCTCTCTCTCTGTCATGGCCTGAATGAAAAGAGAAATATGAGGATAAACACTGAAGTTGGATAAGCGAGTCTCTCCTGTAGTTGAGGTCAGGGCCATCCATCCATCCATCCATCCATCCATTTTCTGTTCACCCTTGTCCCTTAATGGGGTCTTGAGGGTTGCTGGTGCCTATCTCCAGCCACGTTCCGGGTGAGAGGCGGGGTCACCCTGGACAGGTCACCAGTCTGTCGCAGGGCAACACAGAGACAGACAGGACAAACAACCATGCACTCACACACTCACACCTAGGGACAATTTGGAGAGGCCAATTAACCTGACAGTCATGT
>CAEGAE010029711.1:0-54475 GCA_903067095.1 Girardinus metallicus | reverse complement strand
GTGAGTCTGACATGGAGGCTGACTGCAGGTGTTCTCTCTCTTTCTGCAGAGTTTTTGTACTGACTTCATGGTAATCTGCTGCACTGTGTTGACTGGCAGCACAGAAATACACAGCACTGTCGTCTACTGTGAGATTAGAAACAGTGAGGTTGGACTGTTTGCGCCCATCTCCGTCAAAGTTGATTTTCCCTTTCACATCTTGTTCAAGATTAGCAAAGACATTATTCAGATATCCCAGGAGCTTCAGAGCTTTATGCTTGTCTTGTTTGTACCACAGAATGAGTTGGTAGCTCGGTATGCTGTGGGAACATCTGATCTCTTTGTCCACAGATTCCCCAGTTTTCTTAATTATGGAAGGAGGAGTTTGGTTGACATCTTTGGAGTCAGAGGCGCCTGTAGAGAAGCAGAAAATAATTAAAAACGGAATAAATGTTCATCTTTGTATCTTTTCTGGTGCATGTGTTCGTCCCCTTACCATTATTTTTTGGTAATTGAAAGAAAACAAGTAAGCAGAGCATAAAAATCATATTAAAGAAGGCAGCTCTCATTTCAGCTTCTGTTTGTTCAGCAGCAGTGAAGAAGAATGCAGTGGCGTTTGAATGAAGCTACAATGGGAGGGATCACAGGGGGTTTCCTTTCATTACTGTAGGATTTAAACATTACGCTGATGAGTCCTCATATGACTCTAGCGCCATCTACTGTAACTCAAAAAGAGAGTGTAACTTATTATATGCTCACCACAGATGACCTGACAGTCAGTTTTCGTTCCTTATATAATGCCACTGCCCATCAGCCAGTGTAAATAATGAAGTACATGTTCGCTAAAGGTCTCTATCTTCGCCTGTATGTTTGGTTATGACCTCACTCTGCAGTGGTTGTATTTTATTTCTGCAGACTGGGTCGGATAACAACAGCTGTTTTATGTTTCTGCGATGCATCTTAGTAATAATCTGTGAGAAGAAAGCTCAGAGTTTAACACAACAGGTTGTCTTACAGGTTTAAGTATGTGCACAGTTTAAAGAAATATAAGTATCATCTGCATAGAGTGAAATACTGAGTCAAAATTTTAATTCCAATTAGTGGATTTCTAAATAATTACAAATGTATTTAAATGTTTTGACTCTTGTACCTTGTAGCCACAACAACTAAGAATTAATATAAAAATGATATCTAAAAAATTAATATAAAAATTATATATGCTGCCATTTTGAGTAATGCTCAAAATGTAATTCTATGGCTTGCAGCAGTTCAAGGAGGAAAATAGGAAGGCTAATGTCATTACGCTGCAGTAAAAAAAACCCTCCCACTTCAATCCTGGATTAGATCAGACAAAATGCCAATGTTGGTGAGAATGCAGGTGCAAGACGATACAAACTGTAGCACAGAGTTTGAAGATTGCTAGCTCAGGAGGTTTTTGTATTGAGAATCAGAGTTATCCAGCACTGTGCAGACTAGCAGCACAGAAGTAAACTGCGCTGCTGTTCCGGCTCAGTTCTGTAATTGTCAATGTGCAGACGCTGTCTTTGTTAGCATTCCCTGTAATCTTTGCCTTTACTCCTTTCTCTAAACTTTCACCACCTATGACCATCGACCCCAGAAACTGCAGGTCTCTGTCGTTTTGCTTGTACCAGAGGATTCGGTTGTAGCTGTCAATGCTGTGTGAACAGCTGATCTCAGCTTTCGTGTCAGTGGAGTATTTGAAGAGTTCTGCTGGGTACTGTCGGACTTTGTCGCTTAGGGAGGAACCTGAGGAATGAAAACAGACACAGTATTATTAACAGCATATTCAGGTTAATTAAAGAAATTTGAGTTTGTAGTTGAAGTTTTTCTATCAGTTTCTGAGCTTAAACTGGATGAACCGAAGGACTTACCTGAAACCAGGAAAGTGTTGCAGCTGAACCAAATAAAGAAGCCGAGCATTATCTGTTCTCCAAACATTTTGTTCAATTCTGTCTGATAACAGTGTTAAAGATGCAATTCACAGTTTCTTCATTGCATCAGTTTTGAAGATCTGGTTTGCATCCTCCTTAAGTTATCATTACAGGGTGGTGTCACAACTGATTCTCCTCCTCTTAAGTTATGACCCGCATTGTTTCGACCAGAACCTTACAGAACTGGTTCAGTGAAAACGTCTGCCTGAGGAAATGCTGCCACCTGATGGAAGTAGTTAACATGACAGATGCCTAATTCAAAATCTGTGCTTCAAAGCTGCAAAATGTAACTTTTATTACATGTTTTTTACATATTTCTTAAAACGATCACCATGTTGTGACGGTATAACATGAGACAGACAATCTGTGAAAAAAATTAAGCCCCTCTGCCTTCTCCTACTGTCATCTGAACAAACACACAGCTCAGTCAGAAACAACCAATCAGAGCCAGGAGGAGGCTCTGATTGGCTCTGATGTCAACTTGTCCCTTTGCTCTCTGCTACGCTACAGCTGCTTCAACACAACAGAGCCTGCAACAAATGCTACGGCTAGTTAGTATAGCCACCAATGACGGCGGATGAAGTGTTTTCCTGAAATTGTAAGATGTTTCTCCACCATTAGCACATTGTGCTAATGTTAGGTTGATTGACAGCGTTAAGACCCGCCTTCTCGCCCTGATTAGTTGTTTCTGACTGAGAGAAGTCCATTTCTACACTGGGAAGAAGTGGAGATCGATCTCTTCACAGATTATCTGTCTCATTTTATACATATATGATAGTTTTGACTAACATGTGGAAAAACATTTTTGTAAAAGTTACATACTGCAGCTTGAACTTGGACTATAGTTAGGTCTTGGTTTTAAAAATCCTGTATTTTCTTAAAACCTAAAAATAGAAATAAAAGTATTGTTCTATGTCAAATGACCAATTTCCTGAAGTTGATATTTATCAAAAATTATTAAAAAAAAAAAAAATCTTATCACAAAAGATCATGTAGTATTTGTGGCTCTATATAACTTTTATTTAGCTGGACTGAGGGCCTATAATTGAAAAGTCTTTGGAAAAATAACGCTTGCAGACCCCTGGTTTAGATTATAACTGACATCAAGACGTTACGTTCAACCATATTTTGCAGTGCTTGTGTTTTGAAACAACAGACAAGTGTTCCCCACCTGCAGGAGTGGGTTAAACGGTTACACATGACTTAAAAGTGATTAATAAAACAGGAGTTGAATATTCGTGGTGTCTGTCATCCTCCCCCTACGATACACAAGATAAAACGTTATCCGTGTGCCAGCAGCTCAGAGGTTTTTTTTCAGCTTTTCAGCTTGTTTGCATCACTGTGCTGACTGACGGCACAGAAATACAGGCCTTGATCTCCTGGCACCAGTTTATGCACGGTGAATGTCCCACTCTCAGCATCAGGCTTTGTGACTGAGAATTTTTCATCTTGTTTGAATTCAGCCTCGAAGTCAGGCTTGGAGTTTTGCATGGTGTAAACTACTTGCTTCATCCTTTCCCCAGGCAGCTGTCGGTACCAGTACATCTGGTAGTAGCTAGCACCCTTGGAGTGTTTGCAGCTGATAGTTGCGGCGTCACCCTGGTTTCTCCACAGCATGGCCGGCTGGTCGACATCACTGCCAGCAGTCACACCTGAATGTCAGAAGAAAAGGTTCTGGAGGATCACTTTAGCATTTACTGGGAAGGTTCAGCTTTGATTTGGTTTTGTAGTAACCAACAAAAAGTATACTAGTAAAAATATAAACTAGTTGGTTGAAAGTTACCTGAAGTCCACAGCCAAAAGGTCACTAATAGCACAAGTTCCTGCCTGATGATCATGTCCATGTTCTGCTGAGCAAAAACAGTTGAAGTCTCTATTGTAGGGTTTGTAAAGAAGGGAGTGCCGATGCAACTTTCAGCACAGATGTGAACAAAAGTAGTGATGTGGCGCCCCCTGCAGGTCATTTCTGGTGTAATCGATAAATAATGGTAGGATGAGAAAAAAAAAACATCTTGAGGAATGTGTGTTTACTGTACACATTTTTTTATGTTGAAGAAAAAAATTCAAATCAACATTTTACAGACAATCGCCGTTTGAAATATGAACTCTTTTATTAAATTTAGAGCAAGTTCAGGCTGATGATGTCAGCCAAACAGTTTTATTTCTAGACGTTGAATGAATAAAATCTCAACTGAGTTACAACCACGTTGACAGCTTGAGTTTTGATTGGCCATCGTTGATCCAACCCTGTCATTATGCACGTGAGTCTGACATGGAGGCTGACTGCAGGTGTTCTCTCTCTTTCTGCAGAGTTTTTGTACTGACTTCATGGTAATCTGCTGCACTGTGTTGACTGGCAGCACAGAAATACACAGCACTGTCGTCTACTGTGAGATTAGAAACAGTGAGGCTGGACTCTTTGCGCCCATCTCCTTCAAAGCTGATTTTCCCTTTCACATCTTGTTCAATGTTAGGATATTCCAGATTCAAATATCCCAGGAGCTTCAGAGCTTTGTGCTTGTCTTGTTTGTACCACAGAATGACTTGGTAGCTCGGTATGCTGTGGGAACATCTGATCTCTTTGTCTACAGATTCCCCAGTTTTCTTAATTATGGAGTGAGGAGTTTGGTCGACATCTTTGGAGTCAGAGGCGCCTGTAGAGAAGCAGAAAGTAGTTTAAAATGACAAAATTCCCATTTTTGTGTCTCGTCTGTTTGTATTTCTCCTCTCACCATTACTTCCTGGCAAAAGAAGGAAGAAAAATATGCAGATCACAAAAATCATTTTGAAGATGATCAGATTGGATCGTCTGAAGAAGCCTCTCATTTCTCCTCCTGTTTGTTCAAAACCAGTGAAGAATGCATCACTGCTTAAACATACATTCAGGGGGCGGAGTCACTTAGGTTATTTTAAAGACAGCCAGAATCGAACATTGTCGATAAGTCAGTGAAAAACAGGACATGACGACACCTCAGGCATTCCCAACAACCATTATGATATTTCATCTATCTAAACTTAATATTTATCTGGTAATATGTTATGAGAAATCATTCTATAACATCTGGAATTCAAATAATTGTGTTTTGACCCAAACTTTGGGAGTCACCAATCTAACGTCTTGCATGAAAAGCAATGAACAATAATTGCTTTATAATAATTATAAATAATAACAAATTACTAGAGAATGATAAAATGTCACCAAAACCTCACAGAACTGGTTCAGAGGAAGGTTACGACTTCCACTGATGAAGCCAGCTAATAAATGTGATTATTAGTTGAACAGATTCAAAATGTTTTCTTTCATGTTCTTTGCTTCTCTAACACAAATGGTCTCCAGGCCACTAGGAAGCAGTTTAAACTGAGAAGCCTCTATAGAGCAGCAGCGCCATCTACTGGAAAGTGAAAAAGGAATGATTTTTTTTTTTTTACATCTTTCCAACACATGAAGTAAATAACTTTTTTTTTTAGCTCTTACATTTCCTCACATCACTGTGTTTGCTACCAAAACAGAAATTCACACCACTGTCGCCAAGCTCTAAACTCTTCACATTAATAGTTCAGGTCTCGATGTTTTCTTTGACCATGTGTTTGATTTGGGGAATCCCTTCGAAGTCTTGTTACTCACTAAACACAAAGAGGGTCTGTTGGTTGCTGTCTGAATCAGTGATTTTAGTTTTAACTCTATCTCTGGTGTGGCTTCACTTTGTCTCTGCAGTCTGTTCTACAGAACCCCATCAGATCTCAGGTTACTAAGTCAAATCCTGGCCATGACCTGTGACAACAAAACGTAGAGTTTAACGTAATTATGTGTTGAATTATTAGGTTTTTACAGAATTCAGATAAAAACACAATATCGTCTGCGTAGAGTGAAATACTGCTTTAAATTATTTATGGATGTGGCATTTTTTAGTTTTTATCAGATGATTAGCCTACTGGATTATTTTTAAAAATCATATTGTGTTGTGTATTGTATCTTCTGGTCACAATAACAGGACTATCTCTACTGGATATAATGGATGTGTCGCACGGTGGCCATTTTGAATGTTAATGTTTTAACTTGCTGCTATTTACAAAAAATAGTAAAGTTGAGGCCATTGCTTTGCAATAAGAACCAATTTCAATGCTTGATTAAATGTTGGTGAGGATGTAGCTGCAAGTGAATGCAACTGAAGTAAAAAAAACAAAAAAAAACACACAGACACACCCCACTGTGAAATGAGGAGGTTCTTGTATTGAGGAGCAACGATATGCAGCACTGTGGTATCTAGCAGCACAGAAGTAAACTGCACTGCTGTTCAGGTTGAGATCCTTAATAGTTAGTGTGCAGATTTCTTTTTTATTTGCTCCTCCATCAATCGCCACATTCACGTCTTTCTCTGGATTTCCATTGCCTCCAAACAGGTATCCCAGGAACTGCAGGTCTCTCCCTGACTGCTTGTACCAGAGGATTCTGTCAAAGTTTTGCTCATTGTGTGAGCAATAAATTTTGACTTCCTTGTCTAGAGGCGACGCATAAATGTCCATTGGATGCTGTTGGACTTTGTCACTTTGAGAAGAACCTGTCGGAAAAAGTTAAACAACTGTGAAATCGGAAAACATCACAACAGATTTGAAAAGCAGAAAGAAAAAGCTGGAAACTGTTTAAAAAGTTGAAATTACCTGAAACTGGGAAAGTGATTAAGATGCAGCTCATTAAATAGATCAGCATGTTTTCTTCTATAAACATTTGGTTAAATTTAGGTATTACGTGTAGAGTGAGAGTTCCTTAAGTTCAAGTATAGTGATTTAGTTGCGTCCTTGTTGAAGTTGTCATTAGAAGGTGGCGTCAAAGTTGATCCTCCTCCTCTGACATTATCCGCCTCACAGAACCGGTTCAGTATAAAGTTCTGACTGAAGGTCCAGTGGCACAAGAATAAATGTGAATTAATAACAGAGAAGGAGAGAAAACAAAGATAAAAGTAGATGAATGCAGGTGCATCGGCGGCTTCTTGGAAAACCACAGCATTTCGGTGGGAGGAAAAAAAAATGTCTGAGTGAGTTTTTGTAGCGACCAGAAGAGATTTCTGTCACTGTGCTTTGCTGGCAGCACAGTAGTAAACTGCGCTGTGTTCTCGTTCCACTTTCTGGATGAGCAGAGAGCCGTTCTTTGCCCCACTTCCTCCCAGATCTCCATGGAGGCTGAAACTCTTGTTGAATAAGTTCTCCATTGTGACGGCTTGGTAGTACATAAATCCGATGAGATTCAAGGAGGTTTTTCCAGGCTGCCTTTGATACCACAGCATCGTTCTGAAGTCGGTTTTGTCATGGCTGCAGAAAACCTGGACGTTGTCTCCGGGATTTCTGATGAGGTCAGAGTCGGACTGACGGACCTCAAGACCCAGAGCAACACCTTGACACATGGTGGAAATGTTTAAATAAATAACAGAGAGAAAGAAAGAAGGTACAGAATTGAAGGTACAGAAATTCACTAATTTTTTTACCTGTGACACACAAACAAAACAGTAAATAAATCATGTTGGCGTAACAAAAAAAGAGTTACTCTGAAGGGTTTAAGAAAGATCAAGTTTAAACAGTATACGTCAGATCTGGCTGATCCTCTTATGAAAACATTGAGCTAATCATTAGCTAAGATAACTGAGTGAAGATTGAAGTCAAACCTGACGAATGACAGATGGTATTAAAACAAGATGTGGGCGGAGCTAAATGAAACCGTACTTGTAAGATGACGACAAAATTTGAGCCTTGAATGAAGAAAAGTGGGTTTGCTTGTGTTGAATAGCTAGTTGCCCAACTGTACGCTGTGTGCCTATAATAATATCACTAATATGTTAACAGAAAGCCATTCTTTGTTTCTCCTTAATCACATCTTCAGTAATATTGAATGCTTTGTATCAGTTTTTCATGTTTATGCGTTTCACAGTGCACAGTGCGTTTCAGGTTTTCTCAGGGAATTTACATCTCAGTTTAAGCAGAAAAATCTTTAGAGTTCCAGCGCCATCTAGTGGAAATATAAGCAAGAACTGTTTCTTTTACACCCTCCGAACATGTGGTATAAAACTTACTTTGTATTTTGCTGTTACGTCTCACATTACTGTGTTCGCTGACAGCTCAGGAATACACACCACTGACTTCAAGCCCTGAATGTTTCACAACCAGAGCTTCAGTCTCACTTCCATATTTGACACATGAGTCTTTGGTTGCTGTCACATCCTGGCAATGACCAAAATATGTGGCCTTTACAAAGTGGAATTAGGTTTTTGAAGAGTTCATAAAAAAACACAATATCATCTGCATAGAGTGAAATTTAACTTTCATATTTCACTATTACGTGAAAACTTTGAGTTTTCTTTCTATGCTTGGATTATTGAAACACCTTCTTGTATCTTCTAACCACAATAATAGAAGCTTACATAAGAGAAGCATCAACAGTGGCCATTTCCAATGTTCATGGAAATATTTGAACTTTCTGCTATTTACAATAGATTGCACACCACAACAACACAAAACCACACCAAGTGTTTTTGGTCTAGTTTCCAGTGCAAATATCTGACTTTGTAACTTTTCAGATTAAGGAGCTTTTTCTTAAGTCAGTCATTTCTTAATATTGGTGAAAAATTACTAGTTCCACTAGCAGATATTTTTCACTTATGGGAGTAAAATAATCTGCCGGTGGATCTTGTATGTTTTCATCAATATTAAGAAATTATATCTTGCTGAAAATAATACTTGTAAGTTAGTTTTGTCTTATTTCAAGTGAACGGGGATGTTTCCACCAGAAAATAGACCAAAAATACTTGGTAATATTTTGTGTTTTTGCAGTGCAGGAAGGCTTAGGCCATTGCTCTGGTGTAAGAACCTTCTATTTCAATCTGTGATTAAATGTGAGAATGCAGCTGCAAGGGGAGGTTTTTGTATTAGGGAGCAGAGATATGCAGCACTGTGGTATCTTGCAGCACAGAAGTAAACTGCACTGCTGTTCCTGTTTAGGTCTTTGATTTTTAATGTGCACATTTCTCCTTTGTTTGCTCCTCCAGCAACGTTCACCTTCACCTCTTTCTCTAGAGTTTCAGTCCCTCCATACATGTACCCCAGGAGCTGCAGGTCTCCCTCTGACTGTTTGTACCAGAGGATTTGGTTGAAGCTATCGTCGCTATGTGAACACTGAATTTCAGCTTTGCTGTCAGAAGGAAATTTGAACATGTCGGCTGGATGCTGCCGGACTTTGTCGTTTGGAGATAAACCTGTGGAAAAACAAATAAAACTTATGAAACAGATGCGAACTCAGAAACATTTTATAGTAAACTGAAATCTTAAATCTTAAAGATTTTACCTGAAACCAGGAGATTGCTTAAACTTAAGCAAAGCGGAAAAAAGATGAGCATTTTCGTGCTTTCCTAACAATGCTGGTTAAATTAGAGTACTCTATGCTAAATAACAATGCTAATAATGTAATTCACACTTTCCTTTCTGCATCAGAATGCATACTGATTTTTTGTTTCCTTGTTTGAAGGGAGCGTCAAATTATCCTCCTCCTCTTCGTAACTTTGACCTGACGTCAACAAAACTTCATAGAACTGGTTCAGTGTCGTGATTCGGCAAGTGCTGCCACCTACTGGCCGCAACTAAAAAATACAAAATGTTTTGCGTGTAGCGCTGCAGGAAAAAACATTGTGTGGACAGTAATGTTAGGCTGCTTCTGCACCACATTATGAATGTTAGTTGGATTCTGTTCGACTTTTTAGCAATTTGAACTTGTTTATAAATTGCCTTTTTTAGTCACTTTAGGTAAAAAGATGAAATATTATTTCTTCACTACCAGTTAGCTACCGCATGATCATGTTTTAATCTCTGAAAACACGCTTGGCCGTATTTATTTGGATTTTTATATAAACTCCTTCATCACAAGAATGGCTTTGCTTGTCAAATACAGGAAAAGCTTGGACATATAATAATTTTTCATGAGATCAAATCGAAGTTCTCTTCATGAACTTTTTTTTTCATTTAGTCAGATTTTTCTTTTAGATCTTATTCAAAGAGAAAAAAAAAGAAAGAAAAAAATTGTGGTCATCCATGAATAAAAAGGCAGTTTAAAGCATTTTAATCGAATTGAATTGAATTGCGGGTAAATTCAAGTGTTCCAAAAGTAAGTTAAAGATTAGTGAAATGATGCATATTGACATAATAGTATAATAATAATAACTGCAGAGCACATGTGTCAAACTCGAGGTCCGGGGGCCAAAGCTAGACCACCTGAGCATCTTTTGTGGCCCTCCAGATTTTTAATTACATTAATAAGTTTCTCCAGTTTTTCACAAATTCACAAAAAAATTCACAAAAACTAGAAAAAGAAATTCTGATTATTATTGTAAAATTTTCTCTAAGTTGGTCAAAAACATTTGATTTAAATGACGTCTGCTTCAGCCTTACTTGATGATGTCACATTATAGTCCATGACCGTTACAGCGATTAATAAGAAGTAACTTTTAACGTAGAACATTAACGCAAATGTCGTAAAACTTCCTCACAAATGTTTCTAAAAAATCTGTAATTGTTTTTGTATAATTTTTTTTTATACAAAAACAATCACAAGATCCTGAAGGGACTAATCAGTGTGAAAACATGTTCAGTATTATTTAATTTTAAAAAACAGTTATTGAACATTAAAAAAAAATAAAACAGCTGTTTATTGATATTTAAAAACTTTAATGGGATTTATCAAAACGCTCCAGCGCAACATTCAGATTGTTGATATGGAACAAAATGAGAACGAGTTTGACGCTGCGGCTGTAAAGTAAGGGCAAATTTACAGCGCAAGAAAAATAATACTTTAGGGTAATTTAAAACAGAATATTCAAATTAAAATGTGCAGGAAACACACACAGGATTAAGGATATCTCAATTAATAAACCCAAAAATATTGCATCAGTAGTATTAGTACTGTGGTTTTAAAGGATGTCTTCATTTTTGTGTGTGTGTGTGTAAGGAGTAGAATGAGCACATGGTGCTTTGACTCCCCCTGCAGTCCAAACCACAGTAAGCTGTTGTTGTCTGTGTGGGTTTTTGTTCAGCCTTCCTGCCCGTCTGCACCGCTGTGCTGCAGCCACGGCGCAGAAATACAGGCCTTCATCTGCCGGCTCCAGGCTCTTCACCGTCAGCGCTCCACTCTCAGCCTCCGCTTTGGTGGCTGAAAATTTCTCCTGGCTGAAGCTCCCGAAGTCGTGCTTGCTGCTGCCCGCCGTGGTGAAGACGATGAGCTCCATCGTTTTCCCCGGCAGCTGCCTGAACCAGTACATCTGGAAGTACAACGGGCCCTTTTTGTGGCTGCAGTCGATTGTCGCGTCGTCACTCTGATTCTTCCATAAAACGGCGGGCTGGGTGACATCGCTCCCACCAGCAGAACCTGTGTGCATGATAAGGCAAAGGCTGCACATAAATAAAGCTATGACTGTCATGAAGCCTTTTAAATTGAATGTCACCTGAAATCCACAGGAAAGATGCCAGAAATTGCAGAAGTTGTTTTCTGAAGAGTTTATTCATGTTTCACAAAGTCCACCAGTCTGAGCAGCAGAGATCTAAAACCTGCAGGAAGGAGGAGGTTCAGACCTTCAGTCTAAAACTTATCTAGAGGATGGGAAACCTGGCTGCAGAGATCCGCCCCTGTTCCTGCATTTCCTGTAGATACATAAGACTTTGCCGAAAAATAACCTAAAAGCAAAGGATTCAGAAAAAATATTTACCATAGAAAATGTTTCAAATATTTGAAAGGTTTTTGCCTCAGCGAGTGACTCAGTGTCATTTATTAACTTCTGGGTTTGATAAGTATGTTTTAGAATTTTTTTTTATAGTGTTACCTGAATAACAAGTGATATTAAACCCATGTAAAAATTGTGATTTAAAATAGTGGGTTTTTTTTGTTTGTTTGTTTGTTTTTTTTTATCAAAATCAATTTTGGCAAAAAAAAAAGAAAAAAAAAAGACTTAGGCCATTATTTTAGGACGGTGATGAAATATTGTCTGAATGTTTGGTGTTTGATGTCCATGTGAACTGAATAACTTCTTGCTTCAGAACTTGAATAAAATTAAAGTTCATCATTTCCACCGCATTTTCAGATTGTGTAGCAATGCAGGGAGATTGCATCTTCTTTTACTGATTCTTAAAACTACAGCTGTGGACAAACTGGTTGGCGCCCCTGGAAAAAGATGTCCATAATATCACACCGAACTTTTTTTTTTTTCTGTATTTATAAAGCATGGGGACAAAACCAAACACAAAACTTCTAATTTAATTTAATTCAGTTTATTTATATAGTGCCAATTCACAACAAACGCCATCTCAAAGCACTTTACTGAAAACAAAAGGAAATGTAATCACACAGACAAATTCTAAGTCAATGACAGACATTAGAAATTGATCCTGCTTACCAAAACAATGAAATCCACTTAAACATACTGCTTCCTGTTTCTGTTTGTATGTGTGACTGAACTGAAATGACCTTTTTTTTTTTTCTCCAGATGACATTTGTTGTGAATTGGCGCTACAAAAACGAACCGAGTTGAATTCGTGACTCATTTTCCATTTTTATGTCAAATTTTTATGGTGTTTCAAAGCCCTCGCCGAGTTGTGGACTCTCATGTCGTTGTCTGGGCTTTTGGAAGAGAAACTGGTTTTTGTATTAGGGAGCAGAGATATGCAGCACTGTGGTATCTTGCAGCACAGAAGTAGACTGCACTGCTGTTCCTGTTTAGGTCTTTGATTTTTAATGTGCACATTTCTCCTTTGTTTGCTCCTCCATCAACGTTCACCTTCACCTCTTTCTCTAGAGTTTCAGTCCCTGCGTACATGTACCCCAGGAGCTGCAGGTCTCCCTCTGACTGCTTGTACCAGAGGATTTGGTCGAAGCTATCGTCGCTATGTGAACACTGAATTTCGGCTTCGCTGTCAGAGGGAGATTTGAACATGTCGGCTGGATGCTGCCGGACTTTGTCGTTTGGAGATGAACCTGTGGAAAAACAAATAAAACTTATGAAACAGATGCGAACTCAAAAACTGAAATCTGATTTTTGAAGCAGAAAAATGTTGCAAAAAAGGAGACATTTTCGTCTTTGTTTTTCTTGTCTGGATAATATATTTTTTCTTCTCACCCTTAATTACAAGTAAATATGAACAACTAAACATAAAGACCATGAAGATCATATTGAAGCAGCCGCGTTGTGATCCTCTGAGATTAGCAGCTCTTGTTGCGGGTCCAGTCTCTGATTAGCAGCAGGATCGGGTTCTGGATGTGATGACAGGGGAGGAGTCGAAAAGCACGACGGCATCACTGAGTCTCAGTTAGAGAAGAAACAGGAAACACAAATGTGGGGATTGCAGGAACTTATGTTTTATTCTTTTCAGGGTTTTTATTATTATTATTATTATTATTAAAGTTGCTGTATGTAACTTTTATTTAAAAAAAAAACAGTTTTTTTACATATTTGTTGAAACTGTTGGCTACTCATACAAGATTTGGATTTGGAGTGGGCCGGACTTGCACATGGAAATGATTGACAGAGCTAAGCCCCGCCTTCTGGTTCTGATTGGTTGTTTCGAGTTGGCACCAGGAACACTGCAGTTGCACTGTCACCTTGGCCTTCACACAGACACAGGAGCTGGAATCACACTTATGCTAACTTTCTCTTAAATAAAAGAGTCACAAAAAGTTTTGCCACACTGAAAAAAAAACAACAATAAAATAAGTGATCCAACTTTTAATAAAACGAGTTAATTTGTTACAAGTAATCAAATTATGTTTATCCACGTAAATAATATGTTAAGTTTATTAAGTTGTCATGTTAGACAAATCAAGTAACTTATGTAAGTTTGACAAACTGAATTTGATTACTTGTAACAAATTAACTCATGTTTTTTTAAGTTGGAGCTCTATTTTCTTCTCTTTTTTTCAGACATTGGACTACCTGACGTCATTATACCCTTGTTCTTTCAGAGAGACACTGTGAGCCTAAGAAAGATTTGAGAAAATATTTAAAATTATATTTTTAATATTTGTGTTGACGTGACCCTTTAGAACCAACAGTCTGACTGATAGAAATGGTTCTCGGGGTCCCCCTACTGGCCGGATTTGTGATTTACATTGACCCGTCTGTGTCCGTTGACATTTTATTGCGTGTGTGTGTGCGTGTGTGTGTGGGTGTGTGCCTGTGTTTATGTACTTTTGCATAACTGCGGCTGTGTTTATGAAAACACAATAAGTTGAATAGAGCGATCTTAATTCTTACGGTATTTTTCTGCCTTTGATTTCCACTCAAAATGGGGGATTTTTGAACGCACAACGTCTTTACAAGTGTTACATTATTATAATGTGTCGAAGTGCCTTAAAAATGTAACAGTAAGTTGTTTCTAAAAGGTAAAGAAATCTTTTTGTGTTGTCCAAATCTTGGATATGATAACAAAGCCTTTTTTATAACAATGCGCAGAAAAATGAACAAATATATTTTGTATAAATGGGATGGAAATAAAAAGAACTTTTAGTATTTTTTTTTCCCCCATTTTTATTTTTTTTCAACAATGGAGACTTTTACTGCTATCGGCCAGACATTTTAAGTAAATCAGGAACATTTGCCATAGACAGCGAGTACTGAAGTTCATTCCTAATTATTAATATTTGCGACGTTTTGAAGAGTCACTGAATGACATGTAGTCATAACACAACAGAAGAGCCTCAACATGAAGAAAAATCAACCAGGAGTTGAGTGTAATAATGATTCAATATAGTTCAATATATTACAGAACTTCAAAGTTAAAGACTCTAACAAAATATATGGCCCTGATTTCATTATCGTTACACGAAACTGGGATTCGGTTGCATTTTAACACCCTTATTTTAAACATCTGTGTGTTATAATGTGGTTGCAAATACTGTTCAAATCAGATCTTCCCACTAAGAAAAAAAAAAAAAAACATCTAAAATGTTTTAAAAATTTTCTTTTAAATATCATGACTATTTCAGATGGCATTCGTCTAGAGCTGTACATTTCTTTTTCCAAGATTTTAATCAAAAGAATAAATTCAAATTGAGGCGTGGTGGAGCTTCCCTCTCTCTTCCCTCCACACAAAATATATATTTGAGGAATCTTTTCTTTATTATAATGTTGGCAGGCTGAGCTGACAGTCTAACAGTTTCTCCTGGATCGTCATGGAGAAGGAATAAGCTGCTGCTCAGGCGAAAGTGTTGAATCCGCCGCTGTTGTGCAGCGGGATTCCCTCCGCTCCTCTGAACTCCTCCGCAATGTCGTCGAACGTGCGACCTTTGGTCTCTGGGAGGCGGAGCCACGTGACGGCGAAGGCAAGCAGAGCCACGGCCGTGAAAATCAAATAGACGTAGGCCCCGCAGATTTTCTGTAAGAGATTTGGGGAGATACAAAAAACAAAAAGAAAAGAGAGAAACAAAACTACCATATTTATTGCTTTCCATGTTACACTTAAAAAACCTGATGGGTCTCTCGTGATTTAAACTTGACGCTATAAAACCAAAAAGGCCGTAAAAACGGATCTTTGTTGGCTTGCGCTTTCCCTCCACAGCTGATAATTCAATCACTCGGTCGATGATCTCAGCCTCGCTTTGAGCTTTTAGCGAGAGATTTATGCATCTTAAACAACAACTGTACATAATTTATTCCCATTTTACGTCGAGTACGCATGTCTAGCATAAAGTAGGCTGGGGATTTTTACGGTCTGTGTTTAAAAGCAACGTCTCCGAGGCGCTAGGCGGCCAACAAAAACAAGACGTTCGCCTCGCTCAAAGCTTCCTCAGAAGTCTGGCTCGGCCGACCGTGTAAACTCACCAGCAGCGGAGGGAAGAGGAGGGCGAGGAAGAACTTCCCTCCCCAGTTGACCATGCTGGTGAGCGCCATGGCGATCGGTCTCCCGGGCTGGTCGAACAGTTCGGCGGCGATGAACCAGGAGATGGGGCCGGGGCCCAACTCGTAGGCCGAGACCACGCAGAACACCAGCAGGACCTGCAGGCTCCGCAGCTCTGGGACCAGGTGCTGCAGAGAGGGAGCAAAAGTCACTCTGACGCCTCAGGTGTGGCGTTTTGTCCCCAGGTCAAGCAAAGTTTGATTGGCTAGGCACAGAGAAGAGAACACTGACTTCCATCAGGATGATATGAGATTCCAGTTTTGAGGTGAAAGGTGAAAGATTGTAAACAGTGCAATCAACGGATATATTAATGTGTAAAAAAAAAAAAGTGGTTTGGGTCTAAATGTACAAACCAGGACGGAAATTCAACGTCATTGTTGATGTTGAATCCAGACCGCAGCAAATTTGTACATGTTTTTCTAGGCTAGCTGGTCAGCCTTAAATGACCCAGACAAATATGTTCGATATTTGGAAAGTAGTTGGCTCCCCAGGCTAAAGCTAATGGCTAGTTCAGAAGGGCCTATTTGTCGAAGCCTGTTGATTTAATCGGCTAACCAAAGACCTTTCCTTCAACAACTTTGTTTGATCAAAGTAAAATTATAGCCACACAAATATATCTATTGACATCTAGTGTTTGGAAAGAAAAGTAAAAAAAAAAAAGAAGAAGAAACAAGAAGAAAACATTAGTTTTTCACTGTTTGCTTTTAAAAACACATTTCCAATGAGCATGAAAGCGACCAAACTATGATGGACTTACCAGAACAGAGTCGACTATGGTCATAAGGAAATTGCAAACTCCTATAGAGAGGAAACCAATCAGCAACAGCTTCCTCCTCCCGGCCCACTCCATGAAGAAGAACTGGGGATAAATGATGAGAAGGAGAATAAAACGGGCAATTAATTTGGTTTGCATAAAAATGTCCATGAAAATTAGCTTGGCTCAGATCTCACATTAGTTCTGAGAATCTATTATGAGTTTTACAAAACAAGATTCTATTTGTGTATCGTGGGATATGTTTGCAAAGATTAAAAACAATTAGTGTATTAATATGGATTGTATGTTATTAACGGGATATGTGTAATAATAAATACCTGAGGGTCTAAACCCTAGTGGTCCCGTTGGGTACTGCATGTCTATTTTGGCTTGGCTCCTCCCAATAGTTTGCTCTGCATTGTAGAACTGACCTTATAATGTTGTCCTCACCCAAATCAACACCTGTTTTTCATCACTAATCCCAGTGTGCTTACATTAGATTCCTAATTTCTAAACAAAATGCTGCAATAACCAGACCACCAGATTGTCAGAATGACATTTCCTGGAAGCAACGCGTCGGCTTTAGCCCAACCTCTGATGTAGCTGCTGTGTATTCTGCTGTAGTTTGAATGAATTGGAGATGATTTGTACTCACTGCAACCAAAGTGAAGGTGACATTGACAACTCCCACACCTAGAGTCAGATATTTGGCCTCTTCAAATTTGGCCTGGAACATCTTAGTGGAGTAGTTGATAATCTGGAATAAAAAAGCAGAATAACTGGGAAATGTTTCTTTAAATTGGGTTAATGAAATTGCCTTGTTTAGTTGCAAATCCGGTAAAAGTAACGTCTTTAAGTTTTTAGGAAGGGTTTTTTTTTTTTTTTGCCTACTGCATTGAATCCAGAAAGCTGGCTCCCTAAGTTTACGAGGAGAACGATGAGGATCGGTCTCCTGTAGCTCCGTTTCTGGAGGAAATCCCGGACGGTGACGCGGGTCGGGGTGTGTGCAGCCTCGTCCTTCATTTCCTCCAGCTCGCTGGACACTTTGTCAGCGTGGCCTCGCAGTCTCAGCAGGGCTGCAAGATGAAAGCAACAACAATGTGCTTTCATAGAGCTGATGGAATTTGTGTGTTTTAGATGCATTTTGTTTCTCGATGGCTAAAGTTTGTACTTTGTTGCCCATCAGCATTTTTTAAGCCATATGTGTTGTATTAGAACATAACAAAAGATTTCTTTCTAGGTGCTAAAATTGGGTAAATGCAACCCAAACAGCTAAACTTCTCATCATCATCCCCTAACGTGACTCCATTAAAAATATTCTTGGCTCGCCTGGAGAGGCGGTGAGAGGAAAAGCTAAACCACCAGATGATTTGGTTGCTTGTAAATCCACTTTGGGTCGCAACTGAGATACATTTTTCATCTTTCACTTTTTCACAGAGTTGCTTCATTTTGTCCATGTTTGTGGCCATCCATTTTCACACCCAATTTTAGTTTAATTAAAACTGGAATATGGGTTATTGGTAACTGTGTAACTAAGATGTTCTCAGGCACACTGCTGTAGATTTGCAGATACAAAAAACTATTATTTGTTCTGCCTTTTTCTAACAGTCTGCTGTGGTGACTGACTGATAGCTGTTGGGTCTGAAAAAATGTTTCTTCAAAGTTTGACATCATCTTAAACTTGCTCTGAGTTGTACTGTAAACCTGGAAAGGCTGGTGACTGATTAAATTGTTCCCAGAGTTGAATGATGAACCCCTAAATGATCAGCAACACTGACTATTGGCTTTTTTGAAATTGTACTTCCTTCAAATCAATAATTTATATCCATTTCCTGCCAACACAGGAATCAAATTGAGATCATAAATTTACTACATCCATTCCAAAACACTGACTCTATTGACCTTGTATGTAATTTGGCGTCATTGTACTTTTGGTTGACCGAAATGTTGAGCTTCTGTGTTTTCCTAATTGAGGCTACGGAAGTAGAAACCCACCAGTTTCTGCTTTCCTTTCCTCTCCCTGATTTATCAGAAGGTAGCGAGGGCTTTCTGGGCAGAAAGGCAGAACCAGATACTGTGTCAGGGCCGGAATGAGAGACAGGGACAGCATCATCGCCCAGTTGCTTTTTGTGCCCAGCGTTGTTTCCAGACCAGCCACCTGTAGCAAACGTTAAATACTTTATTCTACACCCTTTAAGACGTTCACCAACAAGTTAAACTATCCAAACCAAAGATTTGTTTGGATGGTAAGGCATCATCCTTACCATCCCTATCAGGATGCCAGAGGCTAATGACACTTGGTTGAGTGTGGCAAAGGCTCCTCTCAGATTGGTAGGGGACACTTCCTGGATGTAGAGTTGGTTTAGACTCATCACAAGACCGCAGAACAGGCCAAACACCAGCCGTCCCACGATGAGAACCTCGAACGACCCGCTGGCTTTAGAGGCAAACATAACGCACGCCGCTGCCACTGACAGACAGTTGGCGATCAGGATGGAGTTTCGTCTTCATAGGGAGAACAAAAACAAACGCTCGTAGAAGTAGATCATAGGAGCTCTGCTGTGCGTTTTCATTATGCTTGTTTTCTTGATTCTCACCTGCCATATGAATCCGCCAGGTGTTTAACCCCCAGAGAGCCCAGCAACGCTCCAAAGTCCTTGATGCTGACGGAAAGTGACCACAGCAGGGTCAGGCTGTGATCCGTCAACGATTGGTTGTGTCTGGCTCTCCATGTGCTGTTGAAGAACTCTTCGATGATCTGAAGACCAGCAATAAAAGGAAAAGGCAGGAGAACTTGGACCATGTAACCCAATGCCGATGTGCGAATGAAGCAGGTAGAATCTGGCGGCAATCTAAGTGTTGCAGTTAAACATCCCATATGAAGACAGTGGTGTTGGTGTACGCTTAGCGGTGTGAAACTCTGCCGACTGTGGGAAGCACCTTTGGGGTTTGAGTCACTGAGGTTTAGGCAGCTGCTAACTTCACAAGGCTGCGTGATATTTGTTTGACAGTCTGCCTGCTGTCTGGCTTTTCTGAAGTATTCCCAAGACTTGGCTGACCGTTTGGGTTGCTTTTGGACTCATCGCTTTTTTTCATGGAATGGCATTTAACTTATTGTCTACTTCTTTTATACCAGGGGTCTCAAACTCAATTTTCCCCGGGGGCCGCTGGAGGCAGAGTCTGAGTGAGGCCGGGCCGCACAAAGGATTCCACAAAAAACATTTTAAAAATATCCTCAAATGTCATCAACATTTAATTATTTCTCCAATACATAAACTGTCCTGAACACATGAATGGAACATTGAATGAAGATCATGAACAGTTCTTCAGAACATGGCTTCTCAACAAAGAAATACTGCGTCTCCCACCTTTCCTGAAATTGTCTGTGCTTGTCACCTATCTTTCTCTTCACTGCAGGCTTTGACTTTGACAAAGACATGATGAGGGTGTGACAAAATTTAGTTTATTCCACTTGGCGTCGCTCTTGTTCTACATTTCATAGAAATCTTTAACCAGCTAGCAACGTATGGAGAACATCTCGACACGTGGCGTCATTACTGCTTCTACTTGTCACAACAGCGCGGCAGATGACAAACAGCCTGGTAGCAGTCGCCTTTATTTGCAATTGATCATGGCATTTGTTAATGGTAGAAAGTACAGGAATGGCGACTGCAAAAAAAGGCAACTGGTACTGGACTGTTCCATCATCCACCACACTATTGTTACAAGCGTAGTGTGCATGAAGTCGGTGTAGCTTAGCCTAGCACCGAATGTCAGCCATGACGAGGAACGGCGGGAGGGGCTTCCTTCAGAGGTCCGTGTTTTTTATGTTTTTCTTTATAAACAGGCTTTTATCTACTGGGGATGAAGCAATTATGACTTGGTGAAGTAGACACCTGTGTTTTTGCAGCAGGTTACGCTGCAAAAACACAAAATCTTATCAAGTATTTTGGTCTAGTTTTTACTACAAATATCTTAGTTCATTTTAAATAAGATGAAACTAACTTATAAATAACTTTTCAGCGAAAAATAGGAGCTTGTTTTAAGTTAAAAATTGTTTTATATTGGTGAAAAATTATTCCTTCGATTGGCAGATTATTTGGAAAAATACAAGTATTATAAGTGAAATTATCTGCCAGTGGCAGAGAATTCAAGTCCCATGTATGGATTTCTTCAATGTAAATTGAACTTGACGCCGTAAAATTTCAATCCATTGTGAAATATCTAAATAATATGTTACATAATTTGAAATCATGACAAAACCTTGATTTTCTTATAAATAATTTATTTTTTCTTTCTGGTTCTGCAGTTATCACTCTCCCCCGGTTTCACTTATGACCATTTAGTGAAATACACTGATGCTATAAAGCAGATGCTGTCATGTGCCCGTCCTCTTACCCTGGCTGGAGCGTTGACGTTGCCAGTGTGGTAGCCGATCTGCAGGGGGCCGAGCACGGCTCCCAGGATGGAGGCCAGGAGTGTTGCTGTCAGATGCCTCTGAAACAACAAACCGTGCATTTTTCCCAAATGTTTCACCTCAGCTTCTTTAAAAATGTGACCGGAAAAATGAAAAAAAAAATAAAACAACCACAGCTTGTAACTACAATTTGCTACTGCTTACTGCTCAAAACCAATATTTCTCATGTGGCATTTTGAAGTGAATTTTTGTGTTGATTTATAAAAAAAGTACCACAACTTAACCTCTTTGGATGCCATCTGTTGGGGTGAGACAGAATATCTCTCCTGGAAAGCAGGCGCATTTATTGTCTAGTTTTTCTGAAAGTAAATGAACGCAAAAGATTAGCATTGGATTTTATTCATAATTTCTTCCTCTTTGGAAAAACACATGCTTTCTTGAAATCCTGAAATTATAATAAACATTTTAAAAGAAGAAATGTGACGCGTGGTTATCAAAATGTTTTAGTGAGTATCGCACAGAATCACTTGTCCGACTAAATATGTAGTGAAATGTCCTTGTGGCCTGATTTACATATAAGAAAAACTAAAAGGGAAGAAAGAATCAACAATATTTGTAATAAAAACGAGAGACCTCCATGTTACTTATGTTCTGACTGAGGGGTTTTCAGATGTGCGCGGCTGGTACAGAAAAACTTGCTGTCATTATGGTGAAAGGTGATTCTACAAAGCATCGATTCAGAAGTGTGTGTGTGCAGAACTACACAAATAAATGGAAAAAATTCAAATAAAATCTCAAATATATATGTTCTATGAAAGGTTTTCATGCAAAATCATTGAAAAATATACCGAAATGACAGGTTTCAAGATGAAAAAACATTAAATGCCTTAGAGCAGACCCAACAACAACGACCAAAAACCCCTGCATTTTTGTGCTTTGAAATTATTTAATTGGTGCTGCTTTTCATATATGACAACAAATTGTGTCTTTGTGACGGGAATCACAAGGAAAAAGTTTAAAAAAACGAGAATTATTTTTAAACTTTTGCAAAGTTCAAGTACAAATAGTCAAAAAAACCAAAAACAAACAGAAACAAATATTTTTATTGCACTAAAATTCAATGCAATAAAAACAGCTGTTTCTGTTTTTAATCTGGATTTGGTGACTAAATCCTCTGATATATTTCGGTATACTCTGCCTTTGAGCTGCATCAAAATACAAAAATACAACTAACTGAATGCTCATCATAAAAACAGTGACAGATGTATTTCAATCATCTTAAACCTACTTACCAGAGCAGTGGACTGAAAAATCTCCCGTTTTTTCCTGTAGCGTTAATTTGTCTGAATCTCTCTTGTGCCAAACGCTTGTTTCAGTTAAAATGAGCTAGATGAGTTGATAATTCATAGCTGCTTCATATCCGCACTGATCCCTTCTTTTCCCCCTGAGTTTCTGAAATGACAGTGCATTATTCAGGACACACACATTTTGGACCCGCAGGTTTCCCCCTTACACAGTCACACCCAGCCGATGCATTTGGAGCGGACCTGGTAAAACGGTTCCAGTGGGCCTCCTCTGCTCTCCAGCTGACAGAGGATCCGACTGTACGAATCAAACCCTGCGGCTGCATTTGGGATGACGGAAAAAACAAACTGTTCTGAGGTCAGAGCTGAAAATGAACTTGGAGCACAGAGGAGGCATTTTAGAAGGGGGGAAAAACACTGACATTAGAGTAAGGTGTGTGTGTGTACGGGTGTGGGTGTGTATGGGTGAGGGTGGGTTGTTTGTTGCAGTTTAATGATAATGTTAGCTGAGATGGGAATTCTTAGAGCACTTCATGGCTCCACAGGATCATATCTCTCTCTAAGAATATTGAATGCTGAGGGTCTGATTAAATTAAAAACAGACTTCACACTCCTACACGGGGAGAGTAATCCAGAGACTGACAAATGTGAAAATTAACATATTCTTGTAACCCTGATAGGTGTCAGTCAAGCACATTGGACTTTGATTTAAAGCGCTGAGCTGCAATTTCTTAGCAAAAGTTTTAGCAAATATACTACTGTAAACTTTTAAACTCTCTCGCGGTCTTAAAAGACGGGGCTCCGTTGTAGCCTGTGAGCTTTTTACCCTGTGCGAGGTCTGGCGGGGTTCCACTGACTCCACGTGCGCTTTTACGAGGTCTCTTTTTCCTTCGCGTACTTTCGGGAACTGATGGCCGCAATAGAGCCTTTCCGACAACATGAAGTAGACTGGAACGGTGAAGCATTTGAATTAATATGAAGTCTTTTTTTGAGCTTTACATGATGTCATAATGTTATCCCCTCATCAAAAACATACCTGGAGAGTTGCCTTATTTCTTTCATGCATGTTTGAGAAATCCTTTAATCTCCCATGGCAACCATTCTGCTGTGCAAAACGCCCAAGTGGACCTAGCTCCGCCTTTCAGGACAAAGCTCCTCCTCTGAGCTTCAGTTTCTAATCTTACAGGCTTCCATATCACAGAGCACAGCTTCTCCACAATTCCTCCGCTCAGCTCCTTCAGACTAGCCAGCAGCAATTAGCAAACACCTGGCGAACTCATTATAGGGGCTACCTCTCAGTGAAACTCCTCTATTAAAGGGTTAATAGAAGAGCCATGTTGTGATGACTTCCTGAAGGCGGCGTTTCAGAAAGAGCTGGAGTTTTTAAAGACAAAGAGACCCAATTTTAAGGCATTAAGTTGGGAAGTAAATTTTCTTTTCACTCACATTTGATATATGAAGCATTCTTATAACAACTGGAGCTAACATAGTTACTTGATTGTGCTGTAAAATGGCACTATGTGGCTGGAAATCAGTGAAAACAACACAGGCTCCCTATTTATTTTTCTGATTTAAAAGCATGTAAACAACATGTTTTCTTGGCATTAATATATTTCGTACATGTTTTTGTTTTTTTTTAATGGGTCTGCTCATATTCTTGAAAATGAGACACTTTTAGTCTCATTTAGGAGAGTGACGGACGTGACGTCATTAACCATTTCTGACTTTATTCAAATTCAGTGAAGACATGAGTAGTTTCAACAGGTGAACCGCACAGTTTCAAAACATCAATATTATAATGTTATGACTAGAGGAAATACAGTTCAAAACTTGACATGGGAAAATTTGTTTTGCCTTTTAAAATTCTTTCGCTTTGACATTACCGCAACAAACTTTTTTACATGCGACTTCAGCACAGTAATTCGAGTTTGGCACAAAACCGGCAAGAGAACGAAAGAGACGATGTACATATTATACACATTGTTTGAGTTTCACATGACAAAAAGAAAGAGGGAAAAGAAGAAGAGTAGTTTGCTTTAGGAGGTTTAATGCACCATCCACCTGCAGGCTCTGATCCTGCAGCTGAGTTCTTAATCAGGGTGTGGACACGCCTGTCTGGAATGTGACCCTCCGAGCCCCCTGACCCCCTGCGACCCCCACCGTGCTCTTACAGCTGGGCAGGTGCTGCCGCCGGGGGAGCTGGGGGGCACAGAGGGCACCAGACACAAATGGTGAGCAGTGCATAGCTAGCATCCCCCCCCAACCCGCCATACTCCCTCCTCAGCACAAGCTAATGGCTCTCTTCAAATTACCTGTAATGGGGTTCCTGATCTGTTCCTAAGTGTTTCAATGCACCCAAAAAGAGAAAAAAGAAAATTCGGGAAATTATGAAGCAATTTTGCTCATCACCACAAGAACATCTGGAGAGTCGGTGAACGTTGTGTTTAATTAAAACTAAATTCTAAACAGATGAGCTGAAATGCACTTCTAGCAACCTGGTGTAACATAAAACCTTGTGTTTTTATACACTGAGTTATTTTCATAGTTTCCATGTCATTTTATTTTATTTTTTTAAATTAAATTAGGTAATTGAGGCTTGTCCAGTCACGGATGCCTTGCTAAAGTATTTATGAGTCATTTTGCAACTTTTCAGCCTAACATTTGCGTGGAGCATCACTGTGAAGTGAATGCTTTTATTTTCTTTTTTATCTTCACTGAAGAAAAACTGGAAAGTGCGGCACGCTTCACTATTCAACTCCTTTGACTTCAGATTTTTGTTCAACTTGGTTTTTATTTCAATACCAGTCATTTAGAGTATTATCTAACCTGTTTTACACATCTAGAGACTTGGGGTTTTTGTTTTCTTGGTAGTGACAAACATATATTTAACATTTTATAGGCATTAGCACATTGGCTAATTTGCAACGACCGTCCCCAGACGTGATGATGCTCGATGTGTGAAGCTTTTTGACTGGTTTTCCTCTAGAATTTCTGTGGATTTAGCTCAATTCGTTTGAATTGAGCTAAATCCAGCTCTGGATCAGCTCTGATCGGTTTCCTTGTCCCTGCTGATGAAAGACACGCCCCCTACATGATGCTGCCTCCATCGTGTTTCACTGTGGATATGTAGCAATACGGGTGACGTTTTGCTTTCCATCGTGCACAGCCTGTCGTAAGTAGGTCAAAAATGTTGTTTTGGTCTCGTTGGATCACCGTTGTCTTGTCAACAGAGTCTCTTTTTGGCTGCGTTTCTTGCCAACGCTCTCCTACGGTTGTTCCATACTCTACGTTTTGGGTTTTAAGGATTGAAAGGTAGTCAAAGCTTCAAATATTGTTTTTTTAACCTTATGCTGCTTTGAAAGAAAATATCTTCATCTCAGTTCACACTCATCAGATTTGTACTTGTAATGAGAACTTGAAGATTCGTTGCCAGTTTTGTCCACTTCAAAATCCAGCACTACTTAGTGCAGGTCCATTACATAATATATCAGTGAAATACATGAAAGTTTGTGGTAGCAAGGTGAAAAAAGTAAAAAGTCTCACAGGGTACTGCAAGTAGAGCATACATCATACAGCAAAATCTGCCACAATAAGCAATTAAGCACATGATAAACTAAGCTGAGCTTGATCATTTCTACTCTGATGATGCAATTTTGTTCATCATAATCCATTTTAATTTTTTTTTGTTTTATTTGGGTTTTTTTTTTTCTTCTTTATTTCCGTTTAATGTCTTGTATTTGGTTCTTTAGACATTTAAAATATCTTCCAGCTCCAGTGTTAAGTGTTCTTTACAAAAATCAATTTATTGGTGTACTCACATCATTTTACCACTATCAGTGTAATAAACCTTACAATAC
This sequence comes from Girardinus metallicus, assembly GCA_903067095.1. Classification (NCBI taxonomy): domain Eukaryota; kingdom Metazoa; phylum Chordata; class Actinopteri; order Cyprinodontiformes; family Poeciliidae; genus Girardinus; species Girardinus metallicus. The sequence continues at coordinate 28,295 of CAEGAE010029711.1, read as the reverse complement.
CTGAAAATGGTCTCTAAACGACAATAATATTGTTTGTCAAAATAATTAATTGGACAATTTATCATCCGGCAAACTTTGTTATTGTGACAGGCCAACATACGACTTCTGTATTGATACGTACACGGTGTGTTTGATGTTTGTTGTTTTGTTGTTGTTTTAACAAACAGGTTTTTGCTCCAAAACCTGCTGATTTGACACGGCCAGCGAGTGTACGCCCCATGACTCCCTGAACCATTATGCTGCACCTGTACTGTCAATACATCACTGTAGATGCTCAAAATTCACCAGTCAGCTCTGAAGGCCCTCTGTAACCTGCCTACCCTCAACCCAAACGGTAACGAATAAGAACACACACCCTCAGCCCGACACACACACAAACACACGCACAGGTCCGAAAGCAGCTGCGTCATTATAAAACTCTTTTGAACTTCACACTAGAAGTCAAATGCCACATGTGTTAGAGCAAGACAGATGTACTGCAGCTGCCTCCTGGCTCTGGTTTCATCTACGATCCCTCCACCCACACACACACACACACACGCACACTGGCCCTCTTCAGCAACCTCAGCTCCATCACGCACAGACAACATCCGCACCTTTGAAGTCTCATCACTAAATCAGATGAACAAACAATCCGGTCAAAAAAAAAAAAGAAAACGACTTGTTTTTTTGCAGTGAGTCGTTATTAGTTTAAAGAAGAAGCCCAGAAGAGGGGATTTCTATGTTTATCATAATATTGAACCACTTAATTTACCCTAAATCAAAAGAGTCTGGGTTATTCATTTGTGTATTTTTTATATACATATATGGATGATATGTGAATTTTTTTTTTGGTGGTATTTCTTTTACCTCAATAGTACTGTCAACCTCAGAGCAGCTGGCCATTTTACATTATTTCTTATAAATATGACGTAAATACAAAGGGTTTTGTGATAAATATAAAGCACCATTTTAGCCAAAGTCACTATTTCTTGAATGGCCTCTAAAAATCTTTCGTTTCACTGCTCCCAAATGTTTTGGTTTTTTTCCATGAGGTTTCTAAAAATATTTCCTCGTAATATTTTTTTTAAATGTTTGACGAAAAGATCCCAAAAAGGAATTTAGTGCACGCTACACAAATTAATTTTAGGGAACATATTAGTCAAGAAATGTATCGAAATTTTAATCAAGCAGATAAGTGTGTAAATTAAATGTTCAGTAATGGTTGAATTCCTACAATAGAGGCTGCTTTATTTTGATAACAAACCGCATGGGAACATATGAATTTTAAGTGATTCAGACAGCTGTTAGCTTAATTTATCATATAGTCCCAACAAGAATGATTAGATGGATGTGTTTGTCTGAACATGTATTTATTAAAAGCTAAGAGTTTCTGAGTTGGAGGAAGAATTAAAGTTTGTATCCATTTTAGCTAATTTGACAGCAAAATTCACATTGGCTAGCATGCTAGCAAATCCAAGAGCTAGCAAGCTTAGCTTCTAATCCCCCTAGAAGAAGCTAAGCATTGTCAGTCAAATTTACTTTACTCCTCGTAGCAATAGTTTCTTAATATTTCAGTGATGTTCTGTTAGTCACCAACAAGTTCTTTTTTTTTTTTTTTTTTGCTCCTTTTCAACAAAGCTGCATGAACAAAATGGGGGGGAAAAGTAAAGGCTAACTTAATAACTAATTTAGTTGAGTAGGTATATTTTCAACACTGTGTAAAATTTCATACGTTAGACTTTTGGATGTTTACCATAATTCTTTGATGTGTATTACATTAAGATATACGGTTTTGACTTCACCCAAGAAGAAGCAAATTGCCAGCTTTACCGTTTGAATTGTTTTATGAATGCAGTTACCCATTTTCACCATTTGGGGGCAGTGTAAAACTCCTTCTCTCCACTGTAAGAATCTCTTTCGACTGTCCAGACTAGTCATGGTTTAAACAGATGTTATGAACAACATTGTATTATTAGTGTTTTTGTTATAAGTTAAGAATGCCACACCTGTTCAGACGTTTGTTTTCTGAATTTAAGGCCAAAACCTTTTTATTTTCTTCTTTTTTTTTTCCATAAAAGCACATTCAGGAAAGAAACAAAGCTCTTGAAATGAATTTTATATGTTCCTGCCTAATGACAGGATTCACTTTATAAGATCATTTTGTTCTTTTTCTGTATTATTATTATTTTTGATATATTATTATGACGAATAGAACATAATATTTTTGAGCCGCATTATTTTAATTTATCAAGAATTACCGTGGGTTTGAGTCGGATCTCATTCTTCAAATTTTAGTAGAAAAAAAATCACTTTTGAAACACGGTAGTCAGAGTGACAGCCAGCTGCAGCATCCCCCTCTACACACACACACACACACACATCCCATCGCCATCTGTGCTGATTGTCAGCCTGTTGGCTCGTTTTTAAGATGTTTCCGAACAATCTGCAGCTCGCCTGCGTCTGGAAGCACTTCGGCAGACACACAAAAGCTTTGTGTTTCTAACCTGGATGGGAAGGGAAAAAAGAAGAAGAAGAAAAAAAAAAAAAGTTCACTCAGGAGGAGAAACTGCACAGGACTCGAGGAAGGATGGGATTATTCTCTCATTCTTGGCACAAATGTTCAGTTCAAGTTAGAACAGAAATAACCGGACTTTCTGATTGTAAGCACCAGACGCTGTGTTACATTCCTGCTGGTGTTCAGTGATGAAGGCAGACACAAAATAAAACAGCACGGATAAAAAAAAAAATAAAGTAAAATAAAGTAAAATAAACAGCCCAGTCTACGGATTTAAGCGTGAATCAGTTACTCAACAAGTCCAAAATATTTGACAAGGGGTAAACGGAGAAGAAGAAGAAGAAAAGGGGGATGTGTATTACAAGAAGCTACGCTGACAGTGAAGTACATTTAAAATCATGCCACTGTAGTGGGATTTAGTAAAACCGTCCAACAAAAAGGTTATCGTACATATTTACAACAAAAAGCGTTTCGTGTCCATGAGCCGGAGGGAGGGGGGGGTAAACAAAACAAAACAAAAAACTCAGAACACACATACATGAGCGTCCAGACTCCAGCAGCGAAAGCGTGTTTCTCCTACTTTGAAACCCAATTGTTCCCAAATGTGGGGAGGAATTTTTATGCTTCACATTCCTAAAAGATTTAATATTTCTTCCCTCGCTGCTCCGTTGCCTTTTGGCTTTGTGTTTTTTTTTTTTTATTATTATTATTTGCATCTAGCGCGGGATGAAGTGAGGTGGGGCGGATTTAAGGTGGATGCTGTCGATTGTTTCAGAGATGAACGCCGCCATGAGGCATCGGAGGAACAAACAGGAACGGCATCACTGCTCAGAAAACGTGTTTGTTTTATAAAATCGAAATTTGTGCGCGAATGTCACGTTTTGTTGAAATTGTTGTTGATTTTTCGTTTTGTTTTTCTGCGTTTAAAACCAGAATCTTCATTCGTTGAAAGAGACTCCAGCTAATTAACCAAACCAAACTGAGAACTTTGTTCTCCCTCATAAGCCGTCTTGATATTTAGCTCTGCAGACGGCTGTTAATCCACCGTCACGCTACCTGGTAAAGCTAAGGCTATTTTTCTTACACAACAATGTCCCTATTGGTCATTTTTTGGAAATTACAAATGCATGCAAGTATTTAAATGGCTTGAAATTAATCATATAAATTTCACTTTACATCCACTAATCTCAGGCTTCTCAAAGTGTTGACTCACGGTTAAGTGGAAGTAAAAAAAAAAAAAGAATACATGGAGTTCAAATGTTTTACAGGTAAAAATCTGAAAAGTGTGGTGTGCTTTTTTTGTATCCAGCCCCTCTTTGCTCTAATACTCTCAAATAAAAATCCAGCGCATTCGACTGAGTTTGGAAGTCGCCTGCTGTCTGCACACAATTTCTGAATCCAACTGAAGACCTCAGCGGTTTGCAGCATCGTGGGAAGCTGGTCAGATTGATGGAGCTACTTGCATCAAGCCAGTAGGCTCACCTTCCAGCGGGGCGACACCAAACACACCGCCTGAGACACAATCAAAGGATATTCAGGTGTAAAAACGTCCCAGTCAAAAATAAAATTTTGAATTCGGTGGAAAGACCTGAAAATTGATATTTAGAGATGGTCACAATTTAATCAATTTCCAATCTCTAGATGTTCAAAGCTGGTAGAAACAAATGTGTTTGACAAAGTATTAATCCAGGACGACTGAACACACGCGCACACTTTCCGAGGGACAAACTGACAACCATGTTGTCGTTTTCCTTCTGCTTTTCACCATGTAGGCCTGTCACATTAAATGTCGGTAAAAAATGACACCGAAGACGAAAAAAATCTGAAAACACCAAAAGCAAAATGGCGGCTGAACAAGGGGGAACGTGGCAGCCGGAGTTGCTGTGCGTAACTGATCAATTACAATAATCTTTTGTTGGAGATATTTTCCTCATTTATAGGTTCGCGCTATTTAAAGGCTCATCTTTTAGGGCACAAACAGCCACACTGCATGTCTTCAGATATTCGGATGTGCCAGTTTATCTAAGAGAGTTAGCGGAGCTGGCGGTGGAGCTTAACTGATGGCTTTGCTGTCGGCCAATCACCCGCTGGGTTCTGAAGAAGAGATTCATTACAACACCACAGGTATTGTCTGAACTTCTTCAGTGCTTTTTACTGCCCTTTTTATCATTGTTTTTTTTTTTCCTTTAGCTAACAGACTGCATAAAGTATTGAGTGCAGATGGCGTAGCTGTCTTGCATCGGTTTTGGGTGGCACAGCTATGTACTTACAGCTAGTTTTTCTTTTCTTGTTTACGACACAAACATCTGTTTTTTGTTTTTTTTTTTTACAAGGAAAACACCAAAGGATCTATGGCCAGAGCAAGGGAATTCATAGAGTTCATTGTTTTATGCTGACAAATCAGGTGTAAGTCAGTGGGTTCACACTGATTAACTTTGTTTTTGATTGATTGTTGTCTGTTGATTCGCCGCTGAGCTGTCTGCTGCTGCAGCATGTCTGACAGTGGTGGTGGTGGTGGGGGGGTGGGGTGGGGGTCGGGGGTCGGGTGGTGTAACGTTTTATTGGACAGGCCTGGGATTGAAACATGTGGACTGAACAAATCAACACAGCAGACTGAACGTACAGCAGGGGAGGGGGAGTGGTTACATACACATACACGCTCTTCCAGTGGTGAGCCTGTCAACTCTATACAAATATATTCTCATTTTTTACTTAGTGAATTCTCAGTCACTTCAAGATAAAAAAAAAAAACAAAAAAAAAAACAAACAAAAAAAGCAGTTAATATGTCAGACATAGGGAGGAAAAAGTGCAATTATTTTGGCGCCGCTTTGTTGCTTTTCTTTTTTATCTCTCTCTCGTTTTCTTTTTTATTGACTCAGAAACTTCTTGATTTCTCTGCTCCATCTCTAAGTTCCCGTCAGGAAGCGTGCAGATGTGTCGCCTCCGTCCCCTCCGTTCTCGTCTTCAGCTTCTCGTCCGTTCTCTCCTCACGCCAGACGGCCGACTGGAAGAACAGACACAGAGACGAAGCGTTGGAGAGAGAACGTGCGTGACTCAGCTTTTTGTATTTTTTTTTTTGTATGTTGGTTTTACATGAGTTGATGTGCGACGACGTAATAGGGCCATTGTAGATTTAAAAAAGTGAATTAATCAAATTGATTTTAGATTAAATTTCAGTCAAAAAACTCAAGACATTTTGAGACTAATCTCAGAAATTATTTAGAAAAAAAAAAACACAGACATTTCTGAGGTTCTAGAGTAAAAAAAAAAAATCAACTTTTGAAATATCCAAAAATCGAAAACTTTTGAGACTCTGAAATTTCTCTTTTTTTTTATTATTTTATTATTTTTTTTTTAGAAAATCTCAGATTAATCTCAAAATTTCTGACTTTTTTTGGAGCAAATTTACTTTTGGCCCTAATACGCTGCCACATTGACGTGACATGGAGCAGACACACGTTTTCTTTAAATGATACACAGAGCAGTGAAATGTGTGTTTGATCCTTATTGTGACAGAACAACAGAAACAACAGATTTTAATTGTAAGAGGAAAGAAAACAAGTAGTTTTTTTTTTTTTTACTTTTTACAGATAAGAACCTGAAAGGTGCGTTGTGTTTTTACATTTAGCCTCACTGAAAAGAAATATGCCTCCAGCGTTACACATCTAGAGAATGAAACTTTTATACATTCTTTGTTGCTAATTCTCAGTCCAGCTGGATGGAGATCGTTTTTGATCAACAACCCCCAAGTCGTGCCACAGATTCTACATCAAGTCTAGACTTTGACTTGGCCATTCTGGCACATGAATAAGCCTGTCATCTAAACCACTCCATTGTGGATTTAACAACACAGAGCTGTCCTGCTGGAAGGTGAACCTCCAGCCTGGTATCAGCTCATGTCAGCCAACAGTTGTTTTATTCTCAAATGCTCAATATTTCTCTGGTCCTGCTGAAGAAAAGTTTTCCCACTGCGTAAAGAAACTCCAATGTTTCTCTGTGTGGATGCTGTTCTGTTTTCCTCTATAGGTAAAAAAGAAAATCCCTTTCATATGACTAGAACCCCTTCTTCTATGCGGCTGTTGTGCAATTTTGAAACTGGACTTTTTCTCTTTTTTTTTTTTGGTAGTGTTTTTCATCTCGCCGTCACTTCATGAAGGCCTAAAATCTTTGCAGCTCCTCCAGAGCGACCCTTGACTTCTCATCCGCTTCTCTGATTTCATGCTTTGCTAGCGCTGCCCGTCAGTTCAGGAGAAAAGCCGTTAGTTTAGATAGGACCTAAAAAAAAAAAAAAGAAAAAAAATCCAGACGACGTGTTTGAGCCTGAACCGACCCGACTGATTGACTTGAAATATGGACCCAAAGTAAACCCGACATGTTATTGTAGGATTTGACTGCTTTACGTTTAAGGCCGTCCAAAAATTGGAGAAAGCAGTGTAAATCTCTTTCCCGTTTTTAGCTTTCATTTAGCATCTTCTGGCTCCATTTTGCCGCTTGTTGTAACAGCAGGGTGAGCCAGGTGCCAGTCTCCTGGGATGTGTGATTGGTGGGAGCGGAGCAGGACATGAGCATTTAAGTGAGCTTGAAACAGTCTGATGAACTTCTGCATACTCAGAATAAATAAAACATGGGTGTATTCTCACAATTAGGTGCCTTCAGAAAGGGACCAGTTGCTCTCAATGTTATTTCAGGGGTATCAGATTAAATGGGGTTGAATAAGAAGGTTTTCATTTGTGCAAAATAAATAAATGAATAAATAAAACCACTTATAAGCTCCTTTGTTGGTCTAGCATCCATTTACGTTTGTGTGTAAAATGAGGCAGATTTAAAGAGGCATGAATACTTTTGAAGGGTGAATCCTTTATGTGTTCACATTGTCCATTACACTGTTTGAGCGAGCCTCTCAAGTCATGGCCTGTTGTGCAATCGTGCCCAAACTGCCCAGGAGAGTCTCCGGCTCATCCGTCAGTCAGAAATGTTGGGGGTGGGGTACAAAAAAAACAAAAAAAAAAACAAAGCGAGAGGAAGAAAGAATGATGAAGAGGCTTGTGAGAAAAGAAGATGGGCACGGAGTGCAGATTGCTTGCAGATGTCCCGTCCGTCAAATGGAACCATGTTAGACCTCCGATTTGTTCTGGGCCGCACATTTCTACAATCAAACTACATCTTACGTCGGATCAGGCCAGTCAAGGACAACTAGGTGTTTTTTGTTGGGTTTTTTTTTGCCCGTCCGACCTTACGGCACACATCAAACTGTGTTTTTGTGTGGGTGGAGGCCGCCTGGAGCTCGTGGGTTAAGGTGGTGGGGGGGGAGGGTCACGCAGGTGCACTTCCTGTCACTGTCGACTGTGTACGCAGTAAATTACAAGTCCAGCTGATTTCACTCCCAGGGCTTCTCCAGAGCTTTTTATGAAGTATTTACTACTAGGCTTGCCGTTTAAACTTCAATGCATCACAACTCATCCCACACGTAATAAATCAGAGGCTGCATTCCAGGGGAGCAGATCCTGTAGTGGGAACAACAGCACAACCGCTTCAAGAGGAGTGTCTCCATCCAAAGCGCTAAATTTTATTTTGAGCGCGTTTCTGTTTTACGTAAAACAACTTTTATTCCTCCGAGCTCACAAACTATTTGCTCATAAAAACAAATAATGCCAATTCTCGAGATCAAAACTCCACAACTATGTTACCGGCGCTTTGTGGGGGTTTTTTGGCAACAGTTTTTTCAGCAATATGCTACTTTGGACCCCCATCTACTTATTCAAGGTGCAGTGTTTACAGATTTTCCTGTGGAATGTAACATCAGATTATTTGCAGAAAAAATAAAATAAAAGCATCTTTATGATTCCTAAGAGTTTTGGGAACTTTTCTGTGGAGTGAACTATAGGTGGGCGATATGGACTTAAAAGTTTTATCATTATTTTGATAAAATAAGAACGATAAGAACTATTTATTACTTATTTTTTTAGGTAACTGTATGCTTAGCATTTATACCTCCACAACCACAAATAATGCTCTTGAAAAGTATTTCCGTTTGTAAAAGGCTTCTTTAGTTCAGCAGTCGCACAAAGAAGTCTGATTTTGTACCACGAAACTGCACACAGAAATTGCATTTTTATATTTATTAATGCAATAAATATCAAAAAATTTCAGCAGCACAAACATAGAGCTGATTGACCCCAATTTTGTTTGGTGTTAAGAAGGTACAGTGGCTTTTGTGACCTCTGGAAATGTTTATTCATATCCTTAAAATGATAGCGGCACAAACAAATACACTTTTGCTGCCCAATCCAGCACAGTTCTGCTTAGATTTTTCAAAGAGTTTCAATGTAATCAGTGGTTTAAAAAATAAAAAAGTCAACTTGCGATCTTTTTACCTCAGCAACAAGTACGCTACACCTGCAAACGCAAACATTTCTGACATTGTCTTCCCCTGAAGTCATGCTGTCCTTCTCTTTTAGCTCAGATAAATATCTCTGTTGTTCAGAGGCAAGTGACATTAGTGCCCAGGAATTGGCCACGCAATTACCAGGCTCCAGAGCGCTTAACGTTTCTCCCGCTCCTCTCTGCCCGCTCACTGAGGAGATTGTCTCTGCCATTAACAACACAAAGCTCCCCTGCTTCTCTCTGGACACCTTGGCCCCACTTGTGATAGAGACCTGAAAGCAGATCCTGTCTAGCGCTAAATCGTCTCACCTCACCTGGGACCAGCCAATAAAAACGCTTGGCTCGAGAGCTGGGAATTGTGCTGCATCAGTATATGATGGCGAGAACCAACTGAAGAACACAGCTAATGACGAGGGGATTTTTAAGGGTTTTTTTGTTGTTGTTTTTTTTTGTGTCAGATTGATTTGGGTTCAAGGCAGTGATCTTAGGAAGAAAGTGTTTGTCTTTATCAAAGTCACCTCTGACAACTTCTGTTCCTATTCTTTCTGTTAGTGTCAAACTGAACTAAAGCGTTAAGTGATGCAGAGTAATTCTTGCCGGCTCCAAGAGGACAAGACTCTGGGCTTGGCGCTCTGGTCCCAGACCTACTTAATAACACCGTCGTTAACAGTTCCACCTTCCAGATAGAGCCAGAGAAAATACAAGATACACTCAGACCTACTGAAAGAAACATTTTCACTGTCTCCTAAGTTTGTTCTGCGTCTCTCCTGACGACCCCAATCACCAAGGCAGCTGAGCAGATACTTCTAAATACTTACAAATCAATGATTCTTATAAAAAAAAAGATAAAAAATACAAAAATCAGGAACCACAAAATGGTTGCCCTTAATGCCCAGTATACAAAAATGATTGGCAATACGTTTTCAGATGTTAAGATTCCAGAACTTAGCGAATGTCTTCCAGAACATACAGGTACTTTAGCTAAACTTTCCTTGAATTTTTTGGCTGATTTCCTGAAGCTTCCTATGGACTTTCTGGAACGTTCCTTGAACTTTCATGGAACTTATTGGTTATTTTCCCAAACGGTCTCAGGAAAATACATGGTAAGCTCCGGAAAGTACCAGACAAGTTCAGGAAAGTTAACACCAAGTTCTGGAAGATTACCTTGTCAGATCTAGAAAAATACCTGGTAAGTTATTTGAAAGGATCTAGCAAGTACAATGAAAGTTTATGGAAAGTACCTGTCTCCTAAAATAACTCAACATACATGCTAAGTGCCGTGAAAAGTGCCATAAAAGTTCCAGGAAGGGATCCATTAAGATCCAAAAAGTAACAAATTTTGCTGGATGATAAATTGTCCCAGAAGTTATTGCGATAAACGACATTGTTAATTTGAGACCATTTTCAAGTTATATTAGTGTAATAGCATAATAATGCAAGAACACATTCTCAAATGTGTTTAAAAGAGAAATAACAAATAATTTGAATTATGAAGTCTCTACAAGCAAAATTGTTATTCAAAAAAGGGGCCAGACTGAAGACCAGTTTTGGCAGAAAAAGAGAGAGACAGGAAAAAACAATAAATTATTGAGCTCGTTTAAATTTATCATGTGATTAATTGATTTATTGTTTATTGCAACAGGCCTACCAGAAAGAACTCTCTAAATTCTGGTAATGTAGCTGGTAAGGTCTAGGAAAGCTCCAGGAAAGTACCTGGTAAATTCTAGAAAGCAACCAGCTAGATGTGAAAGGATCTGGAATATAGCAGGAAAGTTTAAGAAAATATCCAGGAACTGTCATGTAAGTACCAAGGAAACACTTGATAAGTCCCAAGAAAGTTTCAGGAATATCCTGGCTAGTTTTGTAAGGTAACCTATAACTTCTACAACAAAATTGTTGGTTCTACAACAATTTTAACCAGGTAATAATCGCTCCAAGTACATTTCAATTTTAACTGCTACCTTGATTTGTTTTTTTAGCAAAAGCATTACAATCACAAGGTTCACAAGAGAAAATATAAGGATTCCTGTCTGCTGAGAGTCGACTTCAGGCACCTCTCACTCTCTCACACACGGTGTTCAGATCGTTTTCTTCGCTTGTGCCAGTGAGCTAAGAGTGATGGGGTTCGTACAAATAATGTGTCTCAAATGATCACAACAACGAGGAAAAGGCAGGTTCTGTAACGTAGCCGTGAATATACACGCGACAGCGTTGCCGTGACTCTCCAGAGCTGTGACAGGACACGACACGATTTACGGCCTAGTAAAAGCAGCTTGACTTAAAGTGATCCAGGCCATTGAGGAGCAGCAAAGCATACCTGAACACAAAGGTTGTCTATCTTAGTCAACCTCGAGCGGATGCCATATGTTCCCGGTTCTTTCACGCGAGCTTTCCGTGTCTCCTTTGCTTATTTCATAACTCACTCTCTCCACAGCCTTCACCGGCTCCGTGTGCCTGAGTGGTACCATAAGAGCCACATAAAGACGTCAGGCTGTTCACCTCCCGCTCCTAAACATGTAGGTGATAGATTCAGTGAGTGTAGTAAAAACAAGCCTCCTTCTCCTCCGCTCCAGCACTCCTGGGGCTGTTTATTCTGGCGACTCGTGAGCAACCCTGACGTTATGCCTGTTTAGAACCACTGTTCTCCGCCGCCGTCCGCGCCAAGCCCAGGGTAAACACATGACTTCAGCGTTTTGTGGCACTGAGCGGGCCCGGTAGCCAGGCTCCGCAGCACCGGCGGGAATAATAATCAGCATGCGAATTCCAGGGAATCCAAGCGGAGTGAGTAATTGAGAGATGAAGGAAGATGACTTGGAAAAGGAAAGGTGGTGGTGGGGGAGGAGGGGACAAGAAAAAAAGACTTTGGTGATTCTTCTCGGTTTCTGGGTTTGCTTTTTCCTCAGTACTTCTACCATCTCAAGGTCAAATCAGCAACAGTTTAACATGGAAACAGCAAGGCTACTGAAGTGTAAGACTGGCTAACAATGGGATAATGAGTCAATAATTGAACAAATAGTTAACCTGATTGTTTAAGAACTTGACTTATGTTTCTGTTTTGTCATAATATATTGTGGCGTTCACTACCATGACAATAAAAGTGATGATATAGAGTATCTAAAATACATCACAATTTCTTTGGGAATACATTTACACTTGAAACTAGAAATGTACACACATTTACACAGAATCTAAAAAAAAAAACAACACAAGACTTTGTTACAATGACTGAAAACTATTCTACTGTATTTGCTAAATGCAAGACTAAAAAGTAAACATTCAACGGTTCATTTGTTTTGCACTTTTCTTGAGATACTTGTCAAACAGGATAACTTGGGTCATTTTGGTCATTCTTCTAACATTATGAGTCTCTCCACAAATTTATGGCAACATATTGCTGGAGTGTTCCTCCTGACAAAACTCATGTAACTGTGTCAGGATTGTGAGATGCCTTGCTCATACGCATTTTTTTTAGCTCTGACCAAAACATTAACTTTGTGGTTCTTCAGCCACTTTGTAACTAATTTGGTTGTTTGCTTATGGTCTTTGTGTATTTGGAAGACCCATTTGGACCCAAGCATTAGGTTTCTTGTTGATAAGACATCTCTACAGAGATCTGCAGACGTTACCTGGGTTATTATGTTCCTTGTTCAGTACTGGCTTCTAGACATTCTAGCGCAGAACTCGTTTCAGTGTGAATGATCTCTTACAAGCTTCCGCCAACTTCTCCTCTTTTGTTTTATGATTTAAGATAAATCATAAAACAAAAGTGTTTTATGATCAAAACACTTCACCTAAATCTCTTTGACAACCTGTCTGTTTTCAGTCTTCCTCCTAAAATCTTGTCTGATGAAAAAAATCCACAAATACGGGGAAACTGAACCACGAATGGAAGGGCGTCCACTGGAGGCTTGCAAAACTACGGCGTCATCTTCTGTGCTCTCTCAAACTGTTTAAAGGCAAAGCAGCATGTGACCTTCTGAACTTTACGCAAGTAATCAAAATTCAGTAACAATTTTTACAGTTTTAATCTGTAACGAAGAACTGGAAGAACAAAGATTACTTTTGATTACTTAAAACAACAGCAATGTATCTATGAAATAAGGGCTCCCTGTCCTTCCATGATGAATAATCTTGCAGTCAAAGATGAACGGTGGCTAAGTGACAGTTGTAATCCATGTGTTTAAAGCTTTAAGCAGTGTTGGTGAGAGCAGACGCGCATGCTTACTGAACAGTTTTGTCCCTTGCCTTGTTCCTTGACTGCCGCTTGTCAACGAGCTTCCTGCAAAAAGAGGAAAATGACAAGAATCAAACTCGATGGACACGTGTCTTATTGATCTATCTGGTTAAATCCCTGTGTGTCTGAAACAATATACAGGACTCTCAATAATTACTGCACTCCAGACAAAAACGTGTTGATCTTAAGATAACTTTCATTGCAAATAGCGTCATCCTATAAAACCAAACCTTTAATTTGAGGGTGTTTATTTAGTGGGAACACATTAAATCTTAAGGAATTATTGCTAACAAATTTAGCAGCGACGCACACGTTGATGCATTGTATAATATTGGCACATTCCCAACATTTTTTTTAGTTTGACTTGACGACTTAAGGATGTTCAGTAACTTTAACAACTGGACTGGAGAAATATACCAACAAAATTACTATTTACAGCTGAGAATGTCGTATTTCGCACAAATAGATTTTTATAATATTAAAAGATTGGCTAATGACTTGCATTTTTAGTGGTGCCTGAAGTTGGATATCAAATTTATGACATTTGTCCTTTATTTTGTTAGCATAGAACCGGTCAGCCTTATTTCACTAAATGCCTGTGAAATAAAAACTACCTGGAATATTTTTTGTTGTTATTCAAACTTTTGATTAGGATGTTTTTGATTATTTTTTTCAGCTTCATCAGAGGGTCATCTTGTTTCCCCGGGTATTTATTTTAGAATGGGAAAGACAAAAGAGCATGTTATTTAAATAAAACTCACAGGTGTTAACCTTCATAAGTCTCAATAAGAACTATTACATGCCATCCACATTCCAGCTGACTGACTGGAAGGAAAAGCCTTAGACTTGTCCTACCATCACAAAGATAAATGTACGATTAACAATATATATTGCTGAAACTTTAACTGGAAGTGTTGTCATGGTGATAACAGATTAAGACTGAATTTGAGTTATAAAGCAAAATCTTTTTACAACCAAAGAACATTCTAATTGTGTTTTCACTACAGGAACAGGGTATTTTTCTGTGGCCACTGTTTCTTTTTTCAACATTATAATTCAGTCATTTCAGTTTAAAGCTCTCATCAACTTTAATTGTTAAACATCTGTCAGTGGCTAAAAATATGAGTAAATCCCTCATTTAAGTAGTATGTTAATAGTTGGATAGAAATGAAAAGTAAATAAAAAAAAACTCTTGTGGCAGGGCACTCATGTAGTTAATGCTCCTTTGGGACACATCTCATTCTTTATATATTGAACTGAATGTTACAAACTTCCTCTGACTTTGAAGTCGTTTGTTTAACCACGACTGCAGCTACAGATTATTGCCATAAACCATAATATTGTTGTTCTGAAACTATGTTCTAGTAATATAATGGTAATAGCATAATGATGCAAGAACACATTCTCAGAGATCAACAAACTTTCAATTCTAATAAACGTAAAAAACTGGACCTGGAAGACATTTTAAATACTCCAAATAAACAAACAAAACAACTGGAACAACATATAAAATTAATTATGAACTTGATACAAACAAAATTGTCCTTCAAGAAAAAAAAGAGGGGCTAGTTGAGGCCAAAGCACCAGACTTAAGACTTTAGTCGTTCATTTTTTGGCAGAAAGAGAGAGAGAAAAGAGAAAAACAATAAATCATGCAAATGGAAATTATTGAGCTCATTTTAATTCATCATGCAACTAATTGATTTGTAAATTTATTGCTTATTGTGACGGGAAGAGTTGCAATAAAAGAGAAGGCAAACTAAACTCCTATTGGGTAAAAGGTTCAAGAAAAAACTGAGCAAACACTAAATTCACTTAATGTTTTATTTTGTTTTTGTAGTTTTTTTTTGTTTGCTTTTTTTTAGATTATGCCTCTGAATATATATTGAGCTTATTTAGGGCCATGAAGTTTGTTAAAAAATTTGAAACTGAAAAGAAGTTTGAAACGAAGAAGATATTTTAAATTGAAAAAGACTTTGAACTGATTTCAAACTAAATTTTTAGTTTAAATTTTTTTCTGTTCAGGTTAAATTTTTTTTTCTCTTGAACAAACCTTATGGCTCAAATTTAGCTCCACAGAAATAGAACTATGTTTATATTTCGCACTTTACGGATCTAGACCAGTAAAATATAAATGTATATATAAGATACTTAAGTCTAACAATGTGTTTTATAAAAATAAAAAATAAAAAAAACAAATTCTCCAAAGAAAACTTCTTCTTCTCTTACCGTCTTTGCTGACACCGAGGCAGCCTTTCAGCTCCTGCAGCGAAATAGCCTTGTCCTTATTCAGATCACAGTAGTCGGTGAACTTGCGGGCACATTTCTTAGGTTTAGCTTTCTTCTTCAGGTACCTCTTGAAAGGTTTGAGTTCCTTCTTGTTGATGTCATTGCTGCCATTGTTATCCAGCTGGGCAAAGTACCAATGCACTACTCTTTCCTCCAGAGTGTGACTGGGATCAGGTTCAACAAACCTAGCAGGTGCAAGAGGCAGATATGTGAAAGGGTTACAAACACACTCTCAGACAAAGGAATATCATCTTTACGTTGCTCTTTATTCAGTCTTACCTCCCACCACCAGAGGGGGCCGGTGAGTTTATGGCTTGCACCATGTCGGTTGTGAGAGCGTCTAACAAGCTCGTAATGAATTCCCCCTTCTTCCCCTCTGGGCAGCCTGGTACAAATCAAAGACAAAAAAAAAAAAAAAAAGAAATACGCTAAAATTACCTTCCACCGCTAATTTGGGTCATTATGACACAGTGAGGCTGAAGCACCTTGACACCAGCAGGACGGATACCCAAACAGAGACCGTCGTTAGCCCACTAAAGCTCAAGGTAAATAAAGAATCACATGCTAAACGCAGGTGACGGTCCGGTTGTTTTCGTAAGAGAACAGAGCCAAGGCACATGGAGGGAGGTGGGAGCTTTTTGTCAAGCGGCGCAGACCCGTTAACTTTTATGACATAATTCCGAACACCTCGGGTAGTTCCTTTTAATTACCCAGATGCATGCTTTTTAAGGGCATGCCTAACCGGGGCAAAATTTTTCCTCCTAATTGTCTTTGGTGGAGCAACTTAAAACGCAGCTGCAGTGTAAAATAACGCTTTCTTTTTAGTCGTTTTGTTCGGTCTTAGCTGTCTCGGTACGAAGCTTTTTCATTTTTTTAAGGCTATGTCCTTGTTGTCATCGACGATGGCTCTTGTCTTTTTCTCTCTCTGGCTCAGGATGTTCATCCGCCAGGTGATTCAAATTAGCATTTCGCACAAGAGGACAAGCTTGAGGAGGCACTGTGCCTTGCTGTGCCTTCATCCAAGTGTAAAATTAGCTTGTTATGAAGCACAAACTAGCAACAAAATGTCAAGGACTTTGCCACATAGGGTGGTGTATGGGCTGGCGGATGTATCTAAAACTCTTGAGTGGCGCTCTCACCTCAGGTGTCATCGTTTTTGATTTAGTCAAGCATTTCTTGCTTCAATGTAGATTTAACTGTTCTCCTTTTGAGGTTTTTTAATGAGACTTAATGTGCGACTAACTGACCAAAGTTGACAAATGGAAACCCTTCGTCGCAGGAGACGAGGTATTCTTGTGACCATGTGTTGTAAGAATGTAAAAATACATCAGTAGCTGCGTTTCCCATTAGCCACGAAATTGCGCAACTTGAAATTACGAAGATAAATTTCCTTCCTGGAAGCATGTCAATTTTGGAAAAGTTAAACTCGTGGTTGTTAAGTTGTTGCGTTAGGATGAGGTGGTTTTTCAGCCGAGTCAAAATGTACGACTATTGGCATCGCACGAGTCACGTGATCAACAGCCGGACGTTACTACTGGCAAAAACCACGAAGAAGACTACAGTGGTTTTGTAGTTTTTTGTTTGTTTGTTTTTTTAACAGTGTGCAGGCGGCTCCACCTTAGCTCTCACAGAACCCCATCGTTCATAAAAAGTTGTCTGTCATTCAAATGTGTTGAATCCATAGCTCTTCTGTAAAATCGCCGACTACAAAACGCCACATACGCTCTCAAGTATAGCGGGTTAGTCGCTCCTACTGTTGAGTAAGACGCCGACATCTCCTCTGACGGCTGATAGATGAATATAGTTCATGTAGCTGTTTACATCCCGTCGCTACCATGGTTTTTAATGATTTCTCCTAAAAAAGTTATTACTTTTACCAACTTTTCTTTCCCTGCCATAGCATAATGCCACCCTACTGTTACTTTATAGAAGGTGCAATTTTCATAACTCGACAGTAAAATCAAACCTAAACTCATAAAACACATTGTAGCTTGTGGCTGTGAGGTGATTAAAATCAGATAAAGGTTTGAGCGGTGATGCAGAGCAGTGTGTTTGGGTTTGTTGTGATGCTTCATAACATCCTTCTACAGTACATAAAAATGTCCCCAACACTCCCAGCTGCCCCCTTCGCCCTGCAGCCCCTACCAACTCAACACTCCCACCTTCCATAAAACCTGCCACACATCTGCTGCACAGTCAGGAGCCTGCTCCGCTCTGTAGACCCACCAGATGGGGTTTTAAATACGAGATCCAAAGAAGCTTTACGCAATTGAGAAACAGAGTTAGCTCAGCAACGATGACGGCAAGGTACAAGTTCCTATTTTTACAGACTTTTTCTCTCCAGAAATCCATGTTTTTATTATTATTATTATTTTCATAGTATTCACTTATCAATATGTTGCAAAAGTATTCATACCACTTCAACTTTTTCTAATTTTATTTTCACTGTGAAGTGGAAAGAAAACAATCCATGGTTTTGAATTGGTTTAGTTACCCGAAAGGATCTAAAAAGTGTGGTGTGCACCTGTATTCAGTCAACGTTTACTCCGCTACCCCCTTATGTGTATAATTTAATGTCAGCATAAATCCTGTTGTTCTTTGAAGGCCTCGGTCACAACTGAAGACCAGAGTCACAACGACAGCAGCTGCAGGGATTTTTTTTTTTCCATGAAACACATTTTGCAGTCTTTAATCATTAAAGGTCTGTGAATTATCACAATTTTCTTCTAAACTGAAAACTTATTTTAATTTACTTTTAGAACTTAACCGGTATGCATTTATAATGCTTTTCAAAAGTCGGTCAAAATCCTAATCTGACCCTAGTTTTTCCTCCCGTCTCCGACCACTGGAAGTCGGGACCAGCGCAATTTTTTTTGAGTGAACCACTTTGAAATTGGTTAACGAGATTAATGTTGCTTTGATCAGATTTCACTGTTTTAGAGGAAAAACACGGCACATAAACCACTGAGAGTAGTGGAAAAGCACACAAAAACTGGCCAAGGTGGATAAAATGGTTTTGGAAAAGTCCAAAATAATCACTAATGCTTTTAACGGGGCGGCATTGTGTGTTTTCCAGGCAAATAGTGCCATTTTATAGCACAATCAAGTAACTATCTTACCTTAAGTTGTTACAAAAATTCTGCGTATGTAGGAAATATGACTTAAAAGAAATTTGACTGTGTAATTTAAAGCTTTGAAATTTGTCCTCTGTTTCTTTAAGAAGCTCCTGTTTTTTCTTCACAACATGGCTCTTCTATAAACCCTTTAACAACATTTTTACCAGCGTTTCACTGAGAAGTAGCTGGTATAACAAGCTCAGCAGATGCACAGTTCCACCAACTGTTAGCTATTTTTTTCTGGCTAGTCTGAAGGAGCTGAGTGGGGGAGTTGCTGCTCTGTGAGATTGAAGCTTGGAAGCTTTGAAACTGAAGCTCCAAGGAGGAGCTCCGTCCTTGAAGGCGGAGCTAAGTCCCCCCAGGTGTTTAGCAGAGCTGAATGATTGCCACCGGAGATTAAAAGAGTTCTCAAACATGCATGAAAGAACCAAAGCAATACTCCAGCTACGTTTTTGATGAGGGATAAACATTTTAGCAAAACATAAAGTAAAAAAAAAGTTGATTTTTACATAATACTGCCCCTTTAAAATGTTCAAATTAATTGAATACATTTGCGTGCCAGTACAATTTTTGACTTAATTATTTTGTCTCCACATCTGGTCGAAAATTTCAGGAAGTAAAATTTCTCCAAAGCGAATGAACGTGGTGTGAAAGAGGAAGGGAACCTTGCAGGGGTCTGACGTGGAACGGGTCCTCCGGGTCTGCCACGTAAGACCGCGCGTCTTCGTCACACTCCGGCGTCTTGTACCTTTTACAGAGAGACAAAGATGGGTTTTATCAGAGACTGAAAAAGAAAAGAGGAAGCATCCACGGGACAGATAGATTCACACAGACCCATTAAATAAGAGTGATTTAACATAACCCGCATCTCAAAAAAAAAAAAAAAAACAAACAAAAAACTGAGCGTGATATAATTCTCGCTGATTCATTTTGCTACACTTTGTTCTACACGCATAAATAAATGTTTTAAAATGCCCTTATGGATTAACTGACAAATATTAACCTGGCCTCTTATTAAATCTTCTTTTTTTTAAATAATAATAAACTCAAGAGCCTTTTTTTTTTTTTTTTTAAAGAAGCATAACAAACTGTTTGGCTTTCAGTCTGGTATGACTCGTTTTTTCCTGGCTGTTCTTTCAGTGCTTCTTTGAATGCAATGAGAAGTGGAGCATGTGTGCCTCATTTTGCTTTTTCAAATCAACAGCGAGTTGTCATGTCTGTTTTCTACTGTCTGCACAGCCCGTGACCAAACACTGGACACCGCTGTCCGAACAAAAGAAACCGGGGAAGTTAAAAAAAAAAAAAAAAGAAGTGGGGACCTTCAGATACGGAAACAATCCCCTCAGGAGTGTTTTCTTTCCTGTTTTCTTGAAATGAAAGTCAGAATTCAGCCCGGTTGGTCCAAGTTATGACACACAAGATTCATTTGACACTAAAAAGGCATCAGATGGATTCGCAACTTGACACATTGTGTATTAAAATGGAAAATATTTACTTTTTGTATAATTTGACATTTTACTTTATCCTCTAAAACATAAGCCGTCCCCTGTAACCGTGCGCTCGCAAGCGTCTACGGTTGTCCAAACATCTATTTGTCTCGCTTTCTCGTTTGAGGTCCGATATCCTTGTTCTCAACACAAACTGAACAAGACGCTGCTTATGCAAACATTAGTTTAAAGCATCATTATTCGTCATATTTCTGGTTTTGGAGATCCCTCTGACAAAGACCAACACAAAATATAAATATAAGTCGCTGCCAACGGCTAAAAGCAAAGTAAACACCAGAGGCCGAACTGAAAACACAGGGCCTTTCACAGGCTGAGTGTTTATAGCTAGCTAACCAATACTGACATCATTGCTTGAAATTATTCACTTTGCTAAGTAAACATTTAAGAGAGGCCTGGGTCTAAAAGTTGGAGTGTTTATTTTTTTCTTTCTTTCATGACAAACAGCGAGATTTGATAAAGAGATTCTTTGAAAACACAGCTAACACAGATCGGCGCATTGAAAAATTTTTAAAAATGCGACGTGTGGGTCAAAACGGGAAGAATGCTTACCGCCATTTTGAATAGTGCGTGCGTGTTGGGATGAAGGGTGAATTAGTGTCATTTATGCTACCTGCCTGGACGGGTTAATTACTTTTGGCTTTTTGTAGTGCTGCCTCGGGATGAAAGTTCAATGCTTGATATGTTTCCATGACTAAAGGAATTTCTTCCGGGAACTAAGGTATTTTGGTAGTTTTCTTGCGTCCCATTCCCAAAATTCACAGCTTTTGTTTTTCGCAACTGAAGCTCTGCTCCCACACTGACTCAACGTCAGTTAAAACAATGACAGTGGAAGAAAGTGTGTTGGACCTCACAGTGAAAAAACTCTCAAAATAATAGCAACGTTAAAGGAAGGTTCCTGGAAACAAAAACAAATTGTCAATTTTATGTACCTCAAAGGGAGTTGATCAGAAATGAGGGGCGCCTGAAATTATTTTGAGACACTGAGTATTTTTCATGCAAATGTCAGTAAATATTCATCAGTGCAGGCAGAGTGTCTGCATGGTATAGTATTAAGCTATGTTTACACAAGACCGCTGTCTGGAAGCTGGCTGTATTTTCCAATGTTGAATGGGGAAAAAGTTTCATGTTTAGACGGCACCGCCAGACACCTTGAGTCAGCTGTAGTTGTTGTGCCAGGCCACTAGATGGCGCTGTGATTTCAGCATGTCATAGAACGCGCATGCGCTTTGAACCCTTAGCTTCCGCCTCATAGTGCTCAACTAGCACATCTATGACTCTTTCTAGTTGTGAAATCTAAAAAGTGTTTCGCTTATGGTTTGTATCTGAGGCTTTAGGGGAATAATTTCCTGTGAATCATGTTTCACTCAGCAGTTAATCTAATTGTTTTTGTTTAGTTGGAGTAATTCAACTTAAAAGTTGTTTTGCCTAGCTTAAGCTTTGAAGCTGACGCGGCATAATTTGACTTTCACAACACCAGGCAGGTGATTCTTACCAGTAAATTATACAGTTATTGTTGGAAAAAAGAAAAACGACATACATGATCAGTAAACTAATAAAGACCAAACCAGGTGTTCTCTTCTGTGTCTTTTTTGTGATCTTACAAGGTTGACGT
This sequence comes from Girardinus metallicus, assembly GCA_903067095.1. Classification (NCBI taxonomy): domain Eukaryota; kingdom Metazoa; phylum Chordata; class Actinopteri; order Cyprinodontiformes; family Poeciliidae; genus Girardinus; species Girardinus metallicus. The sequence continues at coordinate 6,654 of CAEGAE010029711.1, read as the reverse complement.
TCCGGGGATGGGCCGTCCCGTATCCACTAAAACACACCAGCAGTAACCAGTATGCTGATGGCACTGGACTGGTTTGTAAAGACCTCCAGACCCACAGTCCGGAATGATAATGGACTCCCGAGAGCTCTGCTGAGCCTCGTTCAGGGCGTTCTGTCTCTCCTGGTCACAAGAGGGAACCTTTTCTGGAAAACGGGTTACAGCAGAAAAACAGAGAAACAAGGTTGGTCAATAAAATACAAAAACATGAAATCTTACCAAAGAGTTTTGGTCTAGTTTCTAGTGAAAATATCTTAGTACGCTTGAAATAAGTCAAAGCTGACTTAAAAGTAATTTTTCAGCAAAATATAGGCACTTGTTTTAAGTCACTAATTCCTTAATATTGGTTTTAAAAAAAGTACTAGATCCACCGGCATATTAGATTATTTCACTTATAACAAAAGGTTTTTCACATGTTAAGAGTAAAATAATCTGCCAGTGGAACTAGTATGTTAAAAATAACGAAAACTCAAAATTCAGTGTCTTTTGAAATTAGAATAGAGCTACGACAGCAAATTAGAGCGACTGATTAAAAAAAAAAGTACATTTCCACAAAAAAACAGACATTTTCTGAGTTTGAAAAGTAAAAAAAAATTGCTATAAAAAATCAATTTATTTTTATTAATCTCATAAATTTTCTAGAAAAGACATGAAAATGTCTAAGTTTCAAGGTAATAATTTTTTGACTTTTCAGAAAATTCACAAAAGCCAAAATTGTTCGACTTTTAAACTCATGTTTGTTTTTTCCCAGAAAATATCTGACAATCTAAAAATTTACTTTTCACTTTTCAAAATAAGACAATTTATAGAGAACTTTTTTCCTTCTTCTTTTTTGGCATTTTTACGCCTTTTTTGGCGCCAATGCACCATCTTAGCTATATTCTGATTTCCGGAAACACCAAAAACACTTTCTGAAATTACTGACAGCGAACCAGTCGAGAGCGGCGACGTCCGTGTCTCTGGATGACCCCGCCTCTGTGATGGAAAGCGGAGCTTGTTATAAGTCACTAATTCCTTAATATTATTTTATTATCTGAGACGTTGTACAGACGGTGTTGCAGTGGAAAGGCTTGAATCACGTCCAGCGGCGGTTCTAATCCCAGCTGCCAAACTAGATACCAACACAGAACTGAATGTGTTCTGTTGAGCCTTTCATGTCAAACACCCCCATTCTCACTATAATGAATTAAAACCGTTTATTATACAGAGTTTATGCTGGAGCCAAAGATTCTGTACATATTTTACAAATGAAAAACGGTTCATGCTGGAAATCCTTCAGGTTTGTGCGGATTGGAAATATCCATCCTCCCTGCCTGTCATGAAAATCTTTATTTCCAATGATTTTTCTCCTTTTTTTTTGTCAATTTCTAGTTATTCTTTTGTCAGCAGGGACTGGAAGAGATAACACAAACCCTCTGAAAGTAAAATATTCTAAAAAGGAAGACTTACACAAGAGCAAGTAGGAGAGACTAGGGCAATTTGCTCCATATTTTTGGTTGATAGTATACAGAAAATGACCATCTGAAGTACATTTAATGACCTCTGTTTTATTCATCCCAGTCTGACCGTCATTATTCAGACTATTTACAAATGCAGTCTTCTCTTCCTTTTTTGCTCCTCTGTCCTCCACTTCCCTCCATCCCATCTCTTTAAACTTGCTCTCCTCCTCCCTCCATCGTTTCCGTCTCCCATCACTTTCTCCTTACAGCTCCAATGGCTTTCAGCTGTGGGTTAATCGTTACAGTATTGTTTCTAGGAAGCCTCTGCTGCAGTTAAAGCAGCAGCTGAAATAAAATCGGGGAAACCGTGTGAAGGAAGGCTTGTAGGTGCATGCGTCGAGACGATGAAGGGTTCGGTCACGGAAAATTTCAACTCCTTTTGCAGCTTTTCAACACGTCGTTCATTACTTCCCCCGAGCCCCTCTCTCAGTCTTCGCTTTTTGTGCCGAAAAGTCAAACAGATGTGAACGCCCTGGCACCGCCCCGAGACAACAACAATTGGATTACAAGACGAAAAAGATGAGTCTCAGACGGGGAAAGTCCACGGCTGGCGAGCGCGGTTCTGTAAATGACGGAGCGCTTTCCAGACTTTGAACGCGTCAGAGTCTGGCAGCGACGCATCTGTTTGGGGTAAAAAATGGACTTTGCGTCAGTTTGCCTAAGCAAATACTCTTCACAAACATTTACTCCGCTCTCCATCACAGTGGCGGGGTTATCCAGAGACACGGACGTCGCCGCTCTCGACTGGTAGGTTAGGACTCAGGTTTTTCCAGGAAGAGGAGAAGAGAGACAAAACTGTGAAGACATTAAAACGAAAACGGGGAGGATTCTTCCACCGTGCCGAGAAAGCAAAGCCTGCGTAATCAAAACATCGCCACAGATGACTGCCTATGCTTTTAGCCGCTCTGGCCTCAAACACTGGCAGGAAGAAGTAAAACGCTTCCCATTAAAACACAGGTCACACAGCAACGAGTGAGCTGTTAGCTAAAGCGCTTATTTAGCTAATGGTAAACAGAAACATAGTGCAGTTCAAGTGACTTCAAGTTTACAAATACTTTTCTGAAATACCTACAAATACATCTGAAGATCTGAAGAGTTGGCTAAGAACTTATTAAACAATTCAAAAACAGATTTAAAAGCATGCAAACTGTAAGTTGTGATTATTTTACCATTTTTAGGTTAGTTGGGGATTGGAAAAAAAAAAAAAAGAAAACGTCCCAATTTGCCATAACATATGGCGGTGCAAAAATGAATAAAACATTTGCAGACGTTTTTTTTTTTATGTAATTTAAAAAGGTATTAATTCAATGAATTTATTAATTTTACTACAAAGTATTAAACAAATAAAGAAAACTCAGCGAGATTTCAGATTTTTTCTGCATCACCTCTTTATCAAAGAAATATTGACTACAGCATCTTTTCAGACACTACTTTAGTTTAGTTAAGCTAAGGAAGTTCTGGCTTACCAAGGATTGAACACAGAGCTTAATTGTTGTTAATGTGTTCTCCCCTTCCTGTATCTGCTAATGTAATTTCTAAAAACATCCTAACATCTAATAATCTGAGAGTCCTTACTTTCCATTCCACGAACAGAAGCGTTTGTGATAAGAAACACAAAACAAAACAGAATTTAAAGAACATCCACCTCGACAAGAAGCTAGTGGGTTGAGTTCAACAAAGCACATTTTCTGAATCACTAAACCATGCGCTACTTTTCAAAATTCACAAATTGTTTATGCGCTTGGCATGTTTCTCCCCCCTGGTGGCCAAAAGCGCTTGGCTTCTGCTGCTTCTTTGCACACTTCTTCAACTCAAGAGACAGAAACAAAGCACAGTGTGGAATTACAGATGCGGACGCACACTTCGCTCGCATCTCAGACGTGATGACAGCTCCCCCTCGAGCTGGCTTTGTCCGTTTGTCCTTTTGAGGTCTTCAGATGCTAACTGGAAACAGGAAGCTGGAGTTTCCACCGAGGTTTCAAAGAGCTGTCACTGCAAATATCTCTGAGAAACTCTAGGTCTCCACTGCGCGCCAGACCGCAGCTTCCTTTGCTGCGTTGCCATCCGTCAAAAATACTTACAGAAACACAAGATGCAATCACTGGGATCTTCTGCTGTTTGCAATGAAGCACGAAATGCGAGATGAAATATAAAAACTGTGTTCAGGATGGAAATAAGAGTTGTGGGGTGGTGTGTGTAGATGTAAAGCAGCAGCATGAATTGAAAATATCCATCGCGTGAAGGGAAGAAAACGAGCAGATTGACAATGGACCATGTGGATCAGAGATGGAGTGCATCTATATTGAAATGCAGTCGCCATCAGAGTCAATCTCAAAATCTATCCTTGTTGATCACATCTGACCTCATTTTGTGACTGAGATGCTAAACAGGATATTATGATGATGTTGGAAAAGAAAGAGAGGAGTGAGGAATATAACGGTTAACTGCAATACTCAACTGAAATAGAACAACTGTATGTTTTCCATATATAATGTTACTTAAAATTTGTAACATTTTAACTATTAGTTGTCGCTTGTCTGCTTTGAGGCACCTATTTTGAAACAGATTAAAGGAAACGATGTCAGTAGCAATCACTAATTCAGCCCTCAGTTTTCCATAAAGTCAATGTTACTTTTGGGAACTTTACTGGTACCTTCCATAACTTTCTGAAAACTTGTCAGGCATTTCTCATAAAGTTTTTTCCCGGAACTTACCTGGTACTTTTGGAACTTTCTTGGACTCAAAACGTGTCCAAGAAAATCTAGAGATTCATTTTTCACAATTTGGAAATTACTTCCACAGAAGAACTAACAAGTTTTGGAAAGTACCTGGGAAGCTCCATAAAAGTTCCCAGAGAGTATCTGGTAAGTATGAATTAAGTTTCATAGACATTACAGGAACGTAACTGTTAAGTTGTGAGAAAGTAGTGCCTGGTTCGCCTGGGAAGATTTTAAAATTCTCGGCCGATTTTCAAAACCCGTCAGATTTGGTTGTAGAGCGCACAGTGTGCCACGGGGCAGGAGCAACACAACACACACAAACCAATTTCACTCGCCACCAACATGCAAATTTCAGATGGGAAATCTCGCAAAACCTCTCGAGAACAAATGTGAGTTCACTGGAAACAAACATGGCCGTCTAAAAGAAGCGATGGTGAAGGATTGTGGACTACGTTTAACAGAGAAAAGACAAAACGAACGCGTTTCCAACATCCACTGGACTTTTTGGGGCGCTAAAGCAGGTGTTTTGTCTTCTGCGTATTTTAGATTCCCGCTTCGTATTTCCGACACCTCGCTTTTAGATTTGCTACACACCACATTCATAGCTGTGCTGTCGTTTGTCTTCGGGGAACATCACACATAGACAGTCCAACATGTAGAACATGCACAATTTCAGATCGGAACGGACCAGATCACTCTTAACACATCGCACAAAGCAGGAACAATGCAAAAACACACAAATGTTTTGTTTTGGTTTCTAGTGCAAATATCTTGGTGCACTTGAAATAAGACAAAACTAACTCACAAGTAACTTTTCGCCAAGATGTAGGAAGTCCATAATTACAATAAAAATAATCTAATCTGAACAGAAGGGAGCGTGCCGTCATTGTCAGGGTTTGTTTTCTAGTCTCACCTTGCCTTCTGGAAGTGGAGCTGTTCTGCTTATTCTCCATGTACCCCAGATGTTTTATCCATAGTGTCGGAGCAGTTATCTCTGCGGAGATAGCATGACAGAGGAGAGGTCAGTAGCATTCACAAATAGAGGTATTTACGTTAATATAAATACTAACTTATTCAGCAGTCTGGATTTTGCCCACAAAACCAAACTTAAAACAGCATTAAAAGTCAAAAGACATAAAATATGAAATGCAATTTTTGACATCTGGATATTTCCATTAGATGGTGTTTTTTTTTTTTTTTTATTATGTTTTTTTAAGAGAATAGATCTTAGGTTTGGAAATGAACTTGTTGACAAAGTACGGCTGCTGCAATTTTCTGGAATACGATGAGCTTGAGCTCACAAAGGAGCAATTATGCGAGCCGCGTTTGACCCAGGAGAGCCATTGCGGATCTGCGGTATGCGCATTTAGTCGTCGAGGTGACCGTCTCGACCGTGCTATAACGGCGGAAGAGCTGTAAGGGGAAGCTTACCCTCACCCTCGGGGGGGATGTGGGTCTCCATGGTGGGGGTGGGCTTGGAGCCGTCGTCTGGGTTGAGAGTGAGAAAGAAACGGAAGGAGACTACCATTATTGAGATTAATACAATCTACTCTCCAGAACTGTTGAATGGTTGGGATTTGCACATGGCCCGGCCAAGAGAGAGAGAGACAGAAACAGAGAGAGAGAAAGAAAAACAGACAAACAGAAGGAATGACAGACAAATCACAAGACAACCACCCACCCGTGGGTGCCTGTGGAAGCTCGCGTCTATAAATCACTCACAACATGATCGGGCTGCGCGTTCAGCAGGCGGCCTCAAACCTCCATTCAATATCCACGTTCAGCTGCAGGTAATTCAAACGACTTCCATCGTCAAAGCGAGGGAGTTGATGGTTGGTTGACTCGAAACACTAGAGCTGAGCAAGCACTGAGGCTGCGTTCAGTTTCAGAAGCAATGTGGTCTTTGTTTGCGCCAAAGTCTTTTTGGTCTCCAAGGTGAAGCTTCTCTTTTATTACAGATCAGCTCTTTTGATATTTGCGAGTTATGAAAATGTATGTTATAAATAATAATAATATAGCTCTTATGTAGTCCAAATGTTACACTTAAGCACCAAGTATAGTCAGCGCCGTGGCTAAATATTATGGCGTTATCACATCCATGACTGTGTGATACAAAGACAGCTATGTCACCACAGAAATATTCACCACAGAGCCACGAATATTTCTTGTTGTAAACTATAATTCAGGGATCAGAAATTTTCAGGGGTTGAATGATTTCATCTGAACAACTTTACAGCTGTAAATTGTTGCGGGATTTCACGCTCACTGGATTAAAACTGATTGGTTTCCTGGGACAGATTAGCTTTAGAACATAATCTACATCTTTTCTGCAGGCCTGAGGTTTGAGTTATTCCAGCACCTTAAAGCTTCAATCGGCAATTTAAAAAAAAAAAATATAT
>CAEGAE010029702.1:0-55299 GCA_903067095.1 Girardinus metallicus | reverse complement strand
CTTTGGGCACACAATGTTGCTAGATCCAATAGGAGGCTTGTACCAATTTGCTTAGTTAAATCCAGGTGGCGACTTTTATTTTGGCCAGGCAGTGTATCATGACAATGGTAAAATAAAAATTTTATGATAAGAAATGTATCACAATGAATGACCAAATAAATGCCCAGCCCTAGTTGAATCATCATCAATTGGAGTTTTCCATGACAACAATAAATCAAAACTTGTTCATGATAAGGAAAAATCGCAATAAATGATGATACGATAAATGCCCACCCCTATTTGAGATTAAACTATATTTTACCTAGACCTAATTTCAATTGCTAACGATGTCTTATAAAGAGGAATCAGTGTAAAGTTGGTGACACGCCCTCAAAACTTGCAGCTGTTATGGAAACAAAAAGATTAAGTACGCTCCCAGCGAATATTTCTGGTCCAAATATGGTCAAATCGATTGGAAACTCAACATGCTTTTGTACTTTCCTTCAGATACAGACACAGTATCTTGATTATCAAAGCATCCTCGGTGACCTCACTTGCTGTTGCCTAACTCTGGTCATGGCCAAGATTTTGCCTCCGAAGACGCAAGGAAGCCAAGGATGAGAGCAGCGCTCCGAGCGTGAGACTTTGAAGTTTCTTGCGTGCTTTGGAAAGAGGGCAAAGAATCACCTGCCATAAAGAAGTGTGCGTAAGCTCTGAGCTATTTGCTCTGGTGCCTGGGTGGTTATGGGTCCCTCAGGAGGCCTGGCCCGGGCCCCTGTGAGATCACATCAGCGCCGATCGGGCAGGAGTCCACCCGGAGGTGGAACTAATGAGCCCATGTGTTCACAGACACTTCTAAGAGCCAGATGCTGGGAAGAGAGACGTCCATTGAGCGTTTCACGGCACCTCCCCTGGAGAGAGGAAGGGGGCTTGAGGGAGGGGAGGGGGGAGCGGTCAAGGCTTCACACGCATGTTGGACCGTAGAAATCACTGCGATGAGATACACATCTCATTCTCATGCTGACACACACACACCCAGACAGAGAGAGACATCTCTAGCTGTTGAGTCTACGGCGAGGCTGTTTCCACTCTTCCTCCTGCTGATGCCTCACGCAAGGTGAAGCGGTGCAATAAAAAGGACTCAGGGCTCACGTCTATCTATTCCATATGATCTGCCTTCTCCAGTAAAAGTCACGTAGAGAACGTGGCCTCCCAGTTCACCATAATACCTGACGCGGTTCTGACCTCTGATCTGATGCCTCATTCAAAGGGTTTGTGAATACAGCCCTGAAAGGCTAGTATAGCTAACTAGTATGGAAGAAATAACGAGAACTTAAACTGAGAGAACATTTTGTTAACTGAAATAATTAAATTTACTTATAAAGCACTTTAAAACAACAGTAGCTGCGAGAAAGTGTTGTCCAGATCAACAATAGAAACCACAAAACATGATAACAGAGGAGACAGCGTCCCAACATGCGAAAAGCCAAAGAATAAAAATGTGTCGGAAGACGGGTTTTAAAAAGTGGATAATAAAGGGGCACTTCTAATGTAGTATAAGCCTGGCGGGCGGCCAGGCTTTACTTGCCCCCCCTGCCAGGAAAAGCGGTGCTCGTTTTTATTTTAAATACCACTCTACTTAATACATGTTTTGTTTTCAGTTTGCTACTCCTGCAAGGTTAAAATCAAAAGCTTTTAACCATTTGCCTATGACGTAAGCTAATGACAAATGACGCAAATGATAATAGGCATGTTACACACAGAGTAGATTAGGAATGATGAAGAATCTGGTGTTGACATGTTGGTATGGGTGAGGGGCACAAATGAAAACCTGCATATGGCTCCAAACATTCTCGGACCAGCTATGAAAACGGGGCTGACTCAAACTGGAATTGACAGTAAAATATCTGATTAAAAAACCAAATGCCACAATTATTGCAAACTCATTACAGTTCAAATCTTTTTATTTTAAAATGTGGGTGTTTATTAATTTTTATTGATTGAGCCGAGCAGGAGCAGCACACCGCTGTAGGCGGAAGGAAAAGTAGTTCCCTACCAACTAAAGAATTTAGACATCTCAATAGTTTTGTTTATTTTTTTCTTGCTTTTTCTTTAAAGGTATGCATTTCACCAAATAACTGAAACATCGAAAGTGTCGATATTTTGATCTGAGAATGGATTTTAGAGAATGAAGATCTAGAATCTGAGGTATCGATATTTCAGTATCGATCACTAGCTCACCTTTCACGTAGACAAGACGTGGGAAAAGCTATGTGTCAAACTTGGTGACAGTAAGATGTTGTGCCAGGCTTTGGAGTGGGAGGTTTGAACCGTAGTCTGACACAATAGACCAGAGTTTCCCAACCCTGGTCCTCCAGGCAAACTGCCCTGCATGTTTTAGGTGTGTTACCTTGCTTTAGCACAGATGATTTCAAAGTGTTTGCTGAACTGCAGTCAGCTGAATCAGGCGTATTAAGGCAGAGAAATATCTAAAACATGCAGGGCAGTGTTGCCTCGAGGACCAGGGTTGGGAGACACTGCACTAGACGCATTGTGAAGCGGTGACAATGTGAGAAACGGGAACGAGTCTGTCACTCATCCACTCCGAGCCGGAAGATGGCCGCAGTCCAGAGAGCGCGGACGAGTCCGTGACGCCCTCTTCCTTTCTCCGCCGCAACATCGAGCAGAGACGGATCTCACACATCCTCAGTAAACCCCAGAGACGGAGCGTTTGAGGGCCGCCTCGTCGTCAGGGAGGATAGTCGCATCCAAGAAAATCCTGGAAGGAAACGTTTCTTTTTTTGACTGCAGTAACATGATCTCACTGAGAATTTTAGAAAATTCAACATTTGATTCAACTTAAATCATTGCTCCCGTAATTATCAGTACCCCTGCTGCTAATACTATGCGCAAACTGACTTTTGCCAATAGTGGCAGTACTGAGTCTTCTATAACTGTGGTCCTTGGACTCACTTCAGTGGTTTTAATTTAGAGCAAATAAGCACAAACTGCCAATATAAATGAGCATATCGATCCGAACTTGAAAACAGAAGAACCGGGGAGAAAATATCAAGTTCCCAAGAAGAGAAGTGGACAACAGAGAACAAGTGTTTATGACTTCTTTGGCTGCATTTCATTTGCTGTTTGAAGTGAGATGTTTGGGATAATAATTCATAGGAGGGACTTTCACACGCTTGCTGAGATTCCATAACAAATATGCGCAAAACTTTGCCAATATTCCGCTAGTGTCGGAAAAGCACAATTTTGCAATTGCGGTGTTTCCATTAAATAAATAAGGCAATTAAAAATCACAATTGAATAAGTGTGTTTATGCGATAAGTCATTAAAAAACATGCCGTGACATCATCCTCCTACCACTTCCCGTCGTCGTCGTCTTCGTTGTTTCCGCCAGTAGAAACGCTCGGCTGTTGGTCACGTGACTCGTGTGATGTGAAAATCATGTTTCTGTTGTAGTTTTGCAAAATACACTAATTTCGATACAGCTAAAAAAACTCTCATCTTCAAAACCTTTTAATAAAAAAACTTTTTTGTAAATTGGCATGTTTCCATTAAGTAAATTTATGTTCATAATTCCAACTGGAGCGATTACAAAGTCAATGGAAACACGGCTACAGTCGTTAACTTTCAAATGTAAAATATAAAAATAATTTTTTGATTCACTACTGTGCATGTGTGAATACTATGTAATTTTGCTCTGTATTCAATAAGACATAAAAAAAACATATTTAAGCAGCCAAAAATCTCCTGGAATGACGTCAGAATGCAAAAATACCTTTTCTGTTCGTTTAAAATCAATTGCTCGTTGTAGTTGTACTTCTGAGCAGTACAGATGCCAAAGCAGTAACCGGTACCGCCATTTTGGATGTCGCAGAGGTGCAAGTCGATGGCATAATCCGTACTATCCCACTTCTACAGTTTTTGTATACTTGCAGCCTGCAAAACTGAACCCATATGTGCACTTCGACTGAGTACACACTTTATAGAGGGGCGTAGGATGTATTGGGATAGGGCCTAAGAGAAATGAGCCTGTCACGCCATATTTATGCCCCGAAGAAACAAATAGTCGTGGATTACTAGTTACAAGTTCCCAATAACTGCTCTCAATTTTAAAAGGCAGAGTATGAATGTAAAAAAAGATCTTGACTGTAGCTTACATTTCTTTAAAAATCAAAACCTCCAATGAAAGCTAAATAAACGCGTCGGTGAGACTTGAATAAACTTCACACTGTCCAAACAATATTCTTCTATTCATCAAAATAGAATGTTACTCTCTCTAATTCCATTTAGTGGGAATTTATTAAGTGCACGTATTTTGCAGGAAAGGCATCTGGACACTTGTTGTCAGAGTGCTGACTGATTCCCATCTCCTCCTGAGTGATGGCCAAGCATTGAGATGCGCTGGCACACTCTGGTAATGGGCCCGTGTCATTAGAAGTGCTCATTCTATCAACGTCTCTCCCAGCAACATGAACAAAGCTCAGCTGTTAAATTAGTTTCACAGAGGAGTGTTTGTGTTCTCTCGCACAACAATTTTAGGACCAGTTGGGTTGCAGCCACGGTTTGTTACTTTGTGGTCATACATACGAGTCTCTCATTAGCCGTGGCTGCCCAGAGCTCTTGTGACTTGTAATCCCCGTAAATTTGTGGGGAGATCTGAGCTTCCCATACGGATTAACTACTTGCACTGCGTGATCATAAAGAAAATGGCATTTTACGATGGCTGAAATTCTGACTTGATGCGATCGGTGGAAACTGGGCCTCAAAGGTCCATGGTAGCTGATCCATAACATGTGGTCTGCCACAAGGCTTGGTCATTTGAAGGATTTGACCGGTGATCCTGGTCACAAACAAAAGGTACAGCCCATTTACCTGCTTGGAATGCCAGCTCTTCTAGAAAATACAGGCTAAATCAGCCAAAAAATACTCCACGCCCTCAATGCAAACACAACGTAAAAATAAATTAGCATGCTCAATGGACATTGAGATCAGTAAAGTCCTTCTCTAAGGGCGTGGCTTTACCCAGTTCTTCCCCAGTCAGCCCTGACCAGATTCGTCACAGTTCCTCTGCGTTTTCTGGAACCACGTGAGGGTGCGTTATACCTAGCCAGGTATAACGCACAAGCAAGTTGATTGGCAGCGAACTGCATTCGTCATTCGACTCGTAGATTCCTCCTCAAACAACTACATCTCAATCAATCCATGATGAGGCCACAGTGGTTGGTAAGATGGAGAGCTGCAAATCAATAATTCCACAGACAAACCTTAAGGTTCAAAGGTGACGAAGGAGCACATAAAGCATCAACTGGACAGGGCAACAAACAAATATACTAAGAGATTTTGGAGAAACAACCAACGGTACACATGCAAAATGATATCATCAACGAGTCAACCCTGGCTCCTGCCTTCGCATGGCCGGCCCACATTCATGCCCACATAGTGAGCTTATCTGTTTGACTCCCTCGGAGAGGGAAACGCGCACTCCTCCAAAATGTGCATGGGGAAATTGTTAGCTTTTTGGGCTGAATCTTAAATGCAAATGTGAGCAGGTGAAATTAGGCTGAAACCAGACACAAAATGTGTTTTGGTGTCTTTATTCCCAGACTACTTGACATTGTGAAACGGCATTAAATAAAAAATCTGTAGTGCATAGGATAAAGTATAGAACCAAAAGAACATGAGCATAAACAACTGCAGTGGTCTCCGTCTGCAAATACATACATAAAAAAACCCTACATGGTTAAACCTACAAGAGACATTCAGTTCTTGACACAGCCTCAGTTAGAGCAGAAATGACCGGTAAAACCAAATGCCCACTGATGTAGAGAAATGCTACAGTAAGAAAATAAACATTTAAACCACGTTCAAAACACACAAACTTCTATAAAATTATTGTAAAAAATAAAATAAAAAACAGTTACAGCATGCACTCACATTTAATCTAGAATGTCACAAATTGTACATTTTCTTATGTTTGCCTTCTTTAAGACTTTATAGATAATCTTTATGTATTGTTAATAATGTATTCCAATAACACGTAATTAACTAGTGATACTTTCAAAATTCTTGTAAACCTTAAACATTTTTTAACTCTGAAACGCTGCAGGGCCTCGCACCTACAACACAGTCGGGGCTTAGCAAGTTTTCTGGGGGAATCCACGGTAATCAAACACATTCCAACCTCAAACTCTGCAAACAGTTCGTTTCCTGTCTTTGTGTGATTAAAGTCATTATTTCAGTTGTTTGTTTTTGGTAAAAGATAGTGCTAATTAGATATTTACCGTCTCTACGCTTTAATTTCCTTCCTACCGAGAACAGGTGAGATACGTGCGTTCAAAGCAGCGTTGTTCCGGTTTCGTTTAGCTTCCTACAGACTTGTGGGATCGCTAGGGGGAAAACAGCGCACTCTGGTGGTAATACACTGTAACGGCCTTAATTTCCACTGGGACTACACACACACACGCAAATATTCCCGCAATGGATGAGTAAGCGTGACAATATATTTAGCAATAAGGAGATAGGAAAACGAGAAGGACAAGGTAGAATTTAGATGGACAAACCGAGTTGTCCACCATAAAGTTTTACAAAAATTGTTAAATAATTCTTGAAAATCAGCCTCAGTGTTCAAAGCCTCAATCTACAGTGATCTGTGTTTTTGGATCTTTTGTGCACGTTTCCTTCTGATTGCCATCAGTCCTCCCAGAGTGCTGTGTGATGGTCAAGCAGTGTAAGAGAACCTGAGGAACAAATCAGAATAAATCTGAAGTGAAAGGGGCCCTAGCTAAAATAAAAACGCCTCCTTCTTTTACTGTGTAAGGGGAGTAAATCAGAAGACTGGATGGTTTTTACTGAGGTTTGGTTGGGGATCATTGTGTTTAGTGGTACTGTGGTTTTTATTTTATTCTTTTGTTGTTCAGCGCAATAAAACTATGTTTTTTTCTAAATCTTTTCTCTACTATTAGACTGTGGTCACGAGAGCAACATTTTCGTAAAAGATATTGGTCAGTGGATCATATTTATTATGTAATTAATTAATTCATCGGTGTACCTTTCCAGTCTGTAACTATCAGAATCATAAATGTATTTAGATCGTATTATTCGTTGGTTACCTTTACCCCGACTCTCTCCAACTTCTGTTTGGAGGCCATTTCCGTTTTTAAAATGACAGAAATCGAAGTACGTGGCATTATTATTGTTTCCACGGTAACCATAAAACCCCATTCACGAGTGGTGGCGTCTGTCAAAAAATGCTGACCGATTCCATTTTGTTGCCTTGTGGTTTACTGCCGTGATGCAAGCCGAATAAAAAAAAAGAAGAAAGAATTTAATACCCCGCTTGTTGTTATGTAACTTTCGCGCCCCTTTACTGAAGTGAGACCAGAACCTAAGGATGGTAGCTGGACTCTGAGGAGAAAAAAATCTAATCAAATCTGGATGCTGAAACGTCTGGATAATTGTTCCCAGACTGTTAGAAAGCCACTTCGTTTTTATCTCTGCGATACGTTGAGTCTGAGCCGCAGTCGGTTCAGACTTCCCGCCCGAATCAAAAGGAGGAATCATATTTATCCAACGTAGCTGATAAAAACACACTAATCCATCACTTTTTTTGCGTAAGGGAATACTTAGGCTTCTTCCTTCATTCGCTCTGAATGAAGGCACCACAGTAGTAAACCCAAGGTTACAATGCTGAAGGTGAGTGTGTGGGCGTGTGTGTGCGTGTGTTTGGCAGTTAAACGTGAGATAATAGATTTCCTCCTGGCTGCCAGCGTGACCCCAGCCGTCCTCCGGTGACCCTGCGGATGATTACTGAGGCTGAAACGTGTCTGATCCCGGGCTTCGAACGCCCACTTCAATTCGACTGAATCCCACCACATACTGAGACACACACGCAGGCTGCTTTTCACAAACACACACACACACACACTCAAGTTCGACCTTAGGAGCACCATCATCCCTTAAATCAGAACAGGAGCTTAAATTTCCTTCTTTTCTCTTTGATCCCCTTCGTCATATCGCCGACATGTTGCAGCCGACATTTAACCCCCGCGATAAAGACACTGGGCCGGAAAGCTCAAAACTCCGGGATATTTTACTACTCTTTTTATTTGTACCATTTTCAACCGCACAGATTTATACATTTTTCTAATAGAAACACAGAAGAGACAAAACCACGCAGTAAAACGTTTCTTTATGCAATGGTTCTGCTTCCTGACCGTTTGATGTCTCCCTGCGTTAATCGGAGCAAGCAGGGAAGCTGATTTACAAGCAGCAAAGAGAGCGCCTTTACTTTTACTCTGCTTCTGTGCTCAGTTGTGGCTGGAAGGAGCAACATTCGAAATGATGGTAAAAACAGACCGCAGAGCTTTAAAACATAAGGGATTGTGGCGAGATTTGATTATTCGGGGATTTCACAGAGACATCCTCTCGAATACAGTTTGCTTTTCTGAAGAAACGTGGAAAGAAACAGACATGAGTACAAAACTCATGATCTGTTTTTACCGTGTTTTTCTGCTTGTGTAGCCAATCACTTCTTATTAATGCTGGCATGTGTTTGTGCCACATTGGCTAAAATATTAAAATCCTTCATAAGTATAGCATATATGCTTTCAATTATCAACATGTGTCTTATTCATGCTTAATTTATCATTCATTTTATTACTTTAGATTTTTGCCCTGATCAGTTTTTATTTTATTGTTGTCGTCTGCGTTCTAATGTCTTTAACGTTATTTTTAATGATTTTATTGCTATTTTTTGTTGTTTTCTTGTCGTTCACTCGCATGTCTTTGCACTATAAAAATAAATGTAATGTTAGTAGAATTATTAAACCAAAGATACTTGGAGGCCAGATAGATGTGAACAAAAATTAATTAATGAATTTTATTGCATTTTATTTGGGGGTGTCAGACTGAAGAAGCCTGGTTTCATATCACCACCTTCCTAAAATAATACCTTAAGTATTTTTTATTTTTATTTATAATTTTTTTTTTTTGCCAAAAATTATCCCTGTTTTTTGGTATAGGTCACATTTTGGTAATGAAAAGAGGTGATTTTTTTTTTTTTTTTTTTCTTTGAGGACTCAAAATCACTTTTGGCAAAGAAAAAGAGATGACTAGGTCCTTTATTTTAGGATGGTGACAATAGTCATGATTTCGCTTCTTCTTAGGAGTTGTAGCGGGAGCAATAGAACATGAAAACCTTTTTTGACGCACCATAACAAATCCCTGGATTGTGTTTTTGACTGTTTCGTGTACTTGCTTTTTAATAATATATTTGAAGGGCTTATTGAAACCTACGGGTAACAATCTGTAACGGTGTGGAAAACGAGACGCATTCTTCGATAACTCGGCGCATTTATTTAACGTAACACAGTAAGTATGAACTAACCGAACAAGCGCAACGTTTCTCATTTTCCTCTTGCCAGCGGCTCCACCTAATGGCGTGGAGTGGTATAGCACAACACAATCTAAATTACGAAGCTCTCCGTGGACACTTAGACATGTTTGGGGGGGTGCTGTGGTGGCGCAGGTGCAAAGCACAACCCACATATGGAGGCTTTAGTCCTCATGCCGGTAGTCGCAGGTTCAATTCCTGGCCTGGCGACATTTGCCTCATGTCTTCTCCCTCTCTCAATCCCTAATTTCCTGTCAAGCTACTTTCAAATAAAGGCCACTAGCGCCTCAAAAAATCTTTAAAAAAAAAAAATCTTCATCAGAGTATTTTTCTTCTTCCCCCTGACATCTTCTAACTCTTGAGCATTGTGCTAAGCAATCTGATCAACGACGTGTTCCTCCAGACACAATTCTCCTGTCTACTTTCTCCATCGTCCTGACTGTTGAACTTTTACATTGTTAACCTTCTTCTCGGAATACTTTCCTATACTTCCTCATCCAATGAAACAAGCCCCCTTGTCCTATTTCCCCTGTACTGAAGATACACCAAATGCGATACGTCACAGTTTGGTATCTGTCTCAGTGGAAGTGAATAACATTGTGTTACATTTCTGATTTAACTGATAGTGATATCAGCTCAATTAAATGAGTTTCCTCTGGAGAATGGCTGAGCAAGGCCTTAGAGACAGGACAAGGAGGTCAAAGTTGAACTGCTGCTTCTCCACATTGAAAAGAATCAGTTGAAGACGTTTGGGCATCTGAACAGGTCGCAACCTGGGTGTCTCACTTTAGAGGTTTTCTAGGCATTAACTGCTGGGAGGAGAACCACAATTCACTGGAAGAACTATATGTATTCCAACTGACCTGGAACTGCTGTCAGAATGGAAGGATGCCTGGTTGTCCATATTAGGTGTTTGTTATGTGATCCTATATGCCTTTATTGACACGACCCACTCTCAAACACCCCCTCTGAGGCAAAAGATTCTTCAAGCTGTTTTCACACATGAACGTTAGATGCAGTCTGCAGATCTGGATTGTACTATCTTTACTGTTTCCCATTTAGATGTGTGCTTCAAAGCAGTCTGATGTTTTCTTATATGTGGAAGTAGCCCAAAGAGACACATGGGGGGAGCACATAGGAGGCTGGATGTGATGATAAAAAGAACTCTGAAGTACTTTTTATCATCATATCGTACTCTGTGTGCTATTTTTGTATCTTTTTAATGTGTCTTTTAAAGGAAGAAAGGAATTGTAATGCAAATAAAATAAATAATAAACTTTCCCCAGACATCATCTGACTGAAATGTTTTTTTTACTTTGAGAATAATCTTTCTCACTGTAGCCATTAGCCTTGTTTTTGGAAGCCATAAAAAGAGTTCTTGCATATCTCTTGCAGAATGTTCAACCGCTGGCATGTTTTTGTCAGAAATGGTATTTTGTTTCCTGGCATGAACCTGGCTTTTTATTAAAATCCATCAAATTTTAATGTTCTGAATTCCAGCATTTTGTATCAAAAAGTTTTCGTTATTCATTCCAAATGCACTTTTAATGTGTGATTCCATCCTTTTTTCCAACTTCCTTATTTGCTGAACAGTTTAAGAATTCTGAGGTAGCCTCTCATCTTTATTATTCCTGTTTGCATTTCAGGGCCCAGCTGTCCCAGACCAGATTCCACCCCGACCCTTGCAATGAGCAGAGTGCCGTCTCGATAGTGGATTGTCATATCAAAAATGCATAAATCTCTATGTGACTTTATTTACATGTGATATAGCAATGGACAATATCAAGCTCGTGGTACTGTTCATCATCCCACAATTGCATTTTGTCAGCAGCTGCTCAATAGAAAGCAGGATGTCCCAAAAGTAACTGTCTACTGTTGTGATTAACATAAACAAGTCTGTTACAAAGTGCTTACCCGCTCTATATGCTGGAAGTATAAGATGCTGAATGTTTTGCGGAAATGCTTAAACCAATACAGAAAAGATAAAAATGGAACGAAAAAGTCCTTATTTCTAATAAAACATTTACTGTTGTCATATTGAATTTGCTCTCGATAGAAAGTATGAAGTGCTGAAGTAATTTCTTATTTTAAAGCTGGTTCTCATCCTATTTCCTCAAAGATCAGCGAAAGCACTGCGGATTTCCATTTCTGCATCCGAAGGTATGCAGGCGTTTCAGACGCACTCAAAGGCGGAGACGGCGGTTTAATAATGGAGCGCCGGGGGAACAGCGTGAGACAAATAAGATGAAAACAGTGAAAGATCCAGTTCATTTGCCTGTGTTTATTTGCACTAGACGTAGTTATATATGCGCCGCTCTAAGACACCTGCTGAGTCAGTGCTGCAGGGTGAGGGGTTATAAATTATAGAGTGAGACCTTGGAGCACAATGTGATACATCTGAAACATTATGCCCGGTGGCATCTGATGCATGTACACAGTGATGACACTTACACACACTCACTGAGTCCTGGGAGGAAACTGATGAGCCTCCACGCCATCTTAGACAAAAATCTGAACCCACACACACACATGCACACCACCACACATGGATCAAATAAGAATGTGTTCCATTTGGTTCAGACGTGACGCAGGAATGTTGCATCTTCTCAAACAAACAGTCTGCGACATGAAAAGTAGAATACCATGGCAGTGGTTAATATTTTCTGAAGGCCAATATTAGTTTAGAGAGGCATCATAGATCATTATATTCACGGTTTTGGTCACATGTGGTTTTTATTTCCTTTTTATTTACTAATTGTTTTTGGATTTTGCTTTTTATTTGGATATTCAAAATGTCTTCCAGTTGCATTGCAGAGTGTTCTTTAAACAATTAAAGTTTAATAGTCTTTGAGAGGGTCAACTTGCGTTATTATGCCAAAATCAATATATTTCTTGAAAATGGTCTCAAAACAATTATTACCGTTAGGCGCAATAATTTTTGGAACAATTTATCTCTGAGTAAAATTTGTTATTGTCATAGGTATAGTAAAAGTTTTTTAAGAGTATTTTGGACTAAATTCTGTTCTTTTGGCATTATTAGTCGCTTGACAGTTTGAAGGGCTAGAGGGCGCTACACCTGATTTTACATATATCAAATAGCAAAAGTCATAATGCTCCACTTGTGAAAGTAAATCTGTTTTCCATTTGTCCTACAGCTGGACAGGACATGTTGAAGGGTTGGAAGAAGTTGTACATCAGCAATTATGTATTTCATTTACTACAGAACTGTTTGTTTTATGACAACTACATTAGTGTTACACAGCCAAAAACTACCAGAGTTATCAATAATCATAAAAAAGGTTCAGACAGTGAGCTTCTGCTCTGGTAATCTTTCACTAAGACCTTTGATACCTATAATCAAATTCTTGTGAATCGGGAATATTCTTCAATGTACAATATTCTTAGTTGTCTTTCTTTGATTCTCACTGAATCAGCTTTTCCTTTTGGTAGCTCTAAATCTGAAGGTTAGCATTCCTCACGGCGTTCCAGTGGAGTTTCTCGTTAAGTCTGATTACATAAATGTAGAGTTTTGCACATTTTGCTGCTACAGTTTTTGATGAATGTTTGCATTGTTGATATTGTGCTTTAGGGTCCTTATCTCAGGGTTGGACCCAGATTGTCTGAGGCCTGGGGCAGAATATGGTTTGGGGCCCCTCTTCCTGTTAAAAATATCAACACCACTAACAAAATCCCAGTCCAGATTTGTGTCTGTGATCTGTATTAAAATTCATAATGCCTTCATGGGAGGCCCCTGATGGTTTGGGGGCCCTTAGTAGCAATTAGTTTACTTCTGCCTTGGCCAGACTCTGCATTAGCTAAACAAACCTATAGGGAGAACCTATAGGGAGAACCTATAAGGTTCTCCCTATAGGTTATGAATCCTTCCTATGTTGTTTAACATTCTTTAATTGTTTCTCACTGAAAATGCAACAAAACCATTTAAAAGTGAGGCTGACTTCTTCTATTCATCTGTAAGTGAGTATGATCAGGCAGCAGCTCAATGAAAAGTCTTCATTAGCTGCTTAGTTAACAAAAAGCAACTCTACAACCACTTCCTTTTATCACTTCAAGCATCAAGCCTGACACTCAGCTTCATATCCAGGGCTCACAATAATATTTTTGACTTATTTTCCCAGACGGAGTAATGCTTGGAGCGCAATGCGTTATTACTGGGGTCAGCAGTTTCTCACAGGAGAGTGAGGAAAAAGCAGAGCATCTTTTGTAAAGTCCTGATTGTTTGAAAGAATCATTTACCCTGACTTGACTCTTGTTTAGGTAAGTGAAACTGTGTGGCTGTTGTGCGACGGCCTCATGGGTCTGTTGGAGAACCTTATTGAATAAACAGCATAAAAACTAAAAAATACAGCAGACATGGCATGGAGAACATTACCATGCTGTGATTCTTCTTACCCATGAGCCAACAGCACCAAGGGGACACTGAGATTAAACAGAGCAGCTCCGTTTCTATTGACCAAAAAATTGCGTAAACTTAAATTACGAAAAAAAGAGCTTTTTTTTGACAAACATCAGTTTCAAAAAATCTCACAGTTTTCAACAAAAGGTTTTTAACCTGTATCAAAATTTGTGTTTTTCGCAAACACCGCGATGTAAACAGAGTCATGCTGGCTTGCATGAAGCAATATCAGACTGTCTATTTGTAGGCACTGCCCTCCGTGGACGATGTGCAGCTGGCTCCACCAGAGCTCTCACAGCATCACACACTTTTGATCAAAGTTGAGTTTGTCATTGCAAAGTGTTGAATGGATAGCTCTTATGAGAAACCGGCAACTACAACTTCCTAGAAACGCTGCTTACCTGTGAATTGTGCGTCCTCTGCTCTGGATGATTCACAGAAACGCAAATTTCTCCTGATTTTCTTTAACTACATTAACACTGCAACTGCAAAAGTGTGTGTTTTTTGAATATTAACAGAATATTGACTAAGTTTTATGCATATTTATCATAAAAACACAGCAAGTCAGACTTGCAACTCACCCATCAACATTAAATATGGTGGATGGATTTTTGTCAAAGGGGCCAGAGATGCTGGTCATGCAAAGATGTATGAAGACAAATCCATAAAAACCTTTTTCCAGACCTAATGGCTTGGGAATGGGGCAGAGATTCATCTTCCAGTAGGACACCAACCCTGAACATACAACTAGAGCTTCAATATAATGGTTTTAATCAAAGCACATGCATGTGTTAGATTAGTCCAAAGTCCAGACCTTAAATCTAATTAGGGCTCTCGGGCAAGCCTTGAATATTGATGCTCACAGATGTTCTCTAATCGATGTGACCTTTTTTGATAAACACAGCTTTGCATCTCTCTAGGCTTACCCCTCCTCCCCCAAACACTCACAGCTGTAACTGCAATGAACGATTGCTGTTTGAAACGCTGATTAAGGCCTGTTGTGAAATGCATGAAAAAATGGAAACATGGAATTATTCTTTGCATTTGAATGGATGAACCAGCTGTCTATTTACCTTGGAGCATACCTAAGTCAGTCTACTAGTAAATCCAAGTCTTCTACAGTCTGGGACAAACAGAGGAGTACTTTGGCTTTTTTCACCAACACAGTAAAAGGCTCCAGTGATTATACTGTGTCCTGACATTCAGGCTTTACCTTCCCACTGGTGTCTGAGACTCTCCAGCAGATGGAACATGGCTAATAACGCAAACCTTGAGAGAGTGGGTCTTACTGAATGAATGTCGATTTTGTGAATTTCTTCTGTTTCTCACCACTGGCTTCTCTTTTCAGGAAAAAAAATATAAAAAATTCGGTTAGGATAAAAGCCGAGAAATGAAAGTGAAACAGAAGGAATTCAAAGTGTGGGAAGAGGCAAAAACACAAAAAAGGTAATCATTTAGAAAATAAGAAAGAAATGGAAGTAGCAAGGTGAAAAATTTGTCAATTTATCAATACAATAAAAGGGTGATTGAAGCTTTGAGAAATAAACAGACTTTAAGGCAACAGGATGTAATCCTTTGCAGCATTTCTGTGCTGCATTCAGGTTTGTAAACTGCAGGAGGCCTCTCATGAAATCATCCCAGCAGCGGAGGATTTTCTCTGTTGATTTGAAGCGAGAGCGTCCGCTGCTCTCACTCTAATTATCAAAGGCTGTGACAGTTTTCCAGCTGAATAGCTGAAGTGTTGCTGCAATTTCAGTCCAAATAAAAACAAAACAAGAACAAGAAAGTCTTTCATTTAAAAAAAAAAATGGGATTCCAGATTCAGTCATTCTGAGAATACTTGTCCGTCTTACGGGTTGAGCAGTCATTGCATCACTGCCCAAAGGGTTGAAGTGACTCGCGTGTTTTGCAGATTTTACCATTTGAGTTGCTTTTTGTTTCGCTGCTCAGAGTTCAGCAGCGAAGCTGTTAAAAATGACCAGCTGCTCCTTGTTTCCAATTCAACAAACACTGTGGTAAATAAAAAAAAAAACTCTGCATCCTTTAAAAAAACATGTTTAACTACTAACAGTGAGTCATTTTAATTGCTACTTTCGAATTATATTTTTTAAAGCTGCAGCAAGGTGACACTGTGATGTGGAAACCAACCACTACTGGTTCCCATAGGAACCACTCCTTATTTCGATCTTCTTCAGACGGTTCTCACATAGACTAAGTCCCAGCAGAGGCTGGACTTCCTACAGCAACTGAAGAAGTAAAACCTTCCTAAGCAGCTGGTCGTCTTCTACACTGTCATTATTATTCATTCTGGTCTTTGTTCGTCCATCACTGGATGGTGTTAGATCGTCCACAAAACAGGACAGGACAGACCAATCATGTCTGCAGAGAGCCTGGGATAGGAGGCTGCATCTACATGAAGGTCGCAGGACTGACCTTCCCTCCTTCCAGGACTTGTACAGGTCAACAGTCAAAAAAAGGGAAGCGTCTCTGTAGACCCCACACATCCTGGACACAAACTGTTTGGACTTTTACCTTTAGGCTTGGATGGGAGGCTGCATCTGCATGACTGGCAGTTTATGAGTGGAGTTGGTTAGGGAGTTACCCAACGCCTGTATGATTTGCAATTACTTGTTGTTGACTTTAAAAAATTGTCACCAGTAGCTTCATTTTCATTAGAAATGTTAATATTTTTTGTTAATACTCTGCTAATATTGCAAACTGTAATTTCTCACTTCTGGTTTCCATTTAATAAAAAAACACAGTTAAAATTACATGTGAATACACTTGTTCATACAATAAGTCAATAAAGACATGCAGTACCATCATCCTCCAACTACTTCCTGTCGTCTTCTCCTTCGTGGTTTGCGCCAGCGGCAACATCCGGCTGTGATCATGTGAAAAAAAGTGTTTCTATAAACTAATTTTGATGCGGCCAAGAAAACTACCTCATCCAAAACTTTTTATCGACAAACAAGAATTGGTGAGGTTCCATTGAGCAAACTCGCTCAAAATATCAAATTGCGTAATTAAACGGTTAATGGAAATGCAGCCGGTGTTAATGTGAAATGTTGTAGTTTTTCATTAGCAATCTACACATAACTGCATTTCCTAATAATATCGGGGGGTTAACCTGTCTATCACCAATTTCACCAGGAAACATTCAGTAGAATCATTTGTCTAGTGAGAGGCAAAGAGACACAAAATCATCTTTGTATTTTTATTGATCACTGTGAGAAAGTCAGGATCTGGAATATAAAGTGTTTTTTCTTTCTTTTTCATTTTTCTAATTTGTAGCTCTGATGTACAATATAATGATTTTAGAAATCCTATGAGCCACTTCCTCCCCATCACTGAACACTCTGCCAGGACTAAATGATAGTATTTAAATAGCACCCTGAAGAACTCTACTTCTCTCACCCTCACACCAATCTGTCTGTGTGCGCATTTCAGAGGTGTGCGCTTCTCACCAACTGAGAGTCCCACCATGGACACCAATCTATTTGCAAAAATCTCTGAGCAAAGTCTCTTTTTTTTTTACTTATTTGCATGGATAACGTGAGTTGCTTGGTGAGATTCTTTGTACTGCAGCCAGACGGGTGACAGGACACCACGCAGGACCAAAAGCATTCCAGTAAATGACTTGGCGCGACGCCAGGCAGGTGTGGGGATGGTTAGATTGGCAGGATGCCAGTGCGGTCCGAGGCAGCATCAACCAAGTCGCAGTTGTTCTGTGGGGTTTGTGCGCACCGGATTTCACACCAAGAGCTAAGATTGTGAGAACACTCACCACCTGCATGAGTCGCTACTGCCGGCACTATGAAACAGTGCTGTAAGCATATGCAGTGCCATCATTCCTGATAAACACCATCTTGCCTTCGTCAAAACCGGAGGGGAACCCTGTCGACAGCAAAGGACAGGGTCAGGTCTCCTCTGTGCGGGCAGGCCTGCGGAGGCAGCTGAACCATATCGCCACAACATCACTGCAACCAGACATAGCTGGAATATCTGAGGCAGTAAAACAGCTGATTGTGCTCAAACTCACTGTGCACTGAAATGAGTGGATGGAAGAGGCAAATTAAAGAAAATGAGCAAAGGACCACCTGCACGTCCGCAAATCATGTCAGTAGAAACACAGTTAGCTCCAAAGGTGACATATACTTATAGCAACAACAAAATGAACCCAAGACTTGGTGGTTTTACTGTAACTGCACAGCATTTGTAGCAAACGGATGCAAAACAAACTCAATGTTGAAAAAAAATTGCATGACCGGACCAACACAGACAGATGCACAATTATACAGTCGTACGTTTTTGAAAAACAGAAGTGGAACATCTTGCACAACTAACAAAAATGCAGCAAGTGGTTTCTGGATGGTAAGTCACTAACAAAACACTTGCCTTTTCCAACAGCCATTGTACAGCACATACAGCAGTATAACCAGCTGACCAAATGTGCTGGAGCTCATCTTGGGTTGCTAGGTGACGGGGTGGGCTTCAAAAGTGTTGCTAAGTAACGGAATAGGCTTCACTAGTGTTCATAGGTGACAGGGTAGGATTCACTGGTGTTGCTAGGTGGTGGGGTATGCTTTGCTGGTGTTGCTAGGTGAGGGGTACTGAATGCTGATTTGTGACTTTACATTCCAGAGGGTTTCAACGGGAGTCATTTTCCAGATACTAAAAATAAATTCTGAATGGACTGTCTTGAATTCCTTGAGATTAGGGCATGATGTGTTGATTTTTGAGGTTTGTATTACCCTGCTTAATGTTACTGAATAGTTTATATTCAAGTTTTTGGGTCGGTCCAGTTAAAATGAACAACAAACATGCTAGTTTATGTTTAAGTAATAATGTAATAGGATTTTTATAGAAGATGAGGTTAATTTTGACAACGTATATAATTGGAATTTCTCATTTGAAAGCTTCCTTTTCCATTAACTCTATGTGATATTACAATATGTTTGATGATCTGAAACCATTAAGTGTGAAAACAGAACGTCTATAAGGACATGTCTGTGTACCTCATGACACGTAAATGGGTTCGTTCTGTCAAGCTGCTTATTGCAGTGTAAGAATATTTAAAAGAACTCATTTCCATGGATTCTGTTTAAATGAATTTTGCCATTTTGGGAATTTGTGGCCAGAAGAACAAAAAATTTCAAAAGTGAAAAGCAGCAGGTTAGCCAGTTAATGAAAATCCACCATTCAATTTCTGCACCTACTTTAACGGTAAATACCTAGTGATGAAAAACGCCTCACGGAGGATTTTAATGAAAAGATGAGTGGTTCTAATTAAACAACTCCTCCGTTCTGTTAGTTTGTTCCACAGAGAAAGTTGGCAGGGAGAAAAAAAAGTCAATTAAATCTGTGTGTAATCGAAGCCAACATGTGTCCTCTGATGTCACAGTGCGGTGTTTTAATCGTCAGTGATCCGCAGCTAATGAATCACACTTCTGCACTTGTCTGCAGAAGTGACAGTAACTGCCAGCTCAATCTCCTGCCAGCACTTCTAAATCCTCCCAGGATGTTTCTTTCCTTCTTAACCAGTCACCCTGATTCTCGCTTTCCTTTCCTTGCATCCCCATTTCTTTTCATCCCAAATTTCCCCTCCAGTTTGCCCTACATTTCACGGCGTGTGGAGATGATTCGAGGTGGAAATGTGGTGTGGTATTTAGCACATCGCCTGGCAGAAGGGCGTTTTCGCGTTCTCCCTGAACATACCAGGGTTTCCTCCCTCACTCCAAAGGTTAATTGGTGAGTCTCTGTTGGCTGTGAGGGTGAGTGTGCGCGCAGGTCTGCCTCGCGGCGATAGCCCCGTGGATCTGGGAAGGTTTGTCTTCTGGAAAGTCGAGGCACGCTCTAATCCTGCAGCAAGTTAAAGGGAGATTACAAGACTTCTCTAAATGTTGACCAATTAGGATAGCAGCTGAACACGCTCAGGCATGTTAATTACAATGAACTTTGGGAGTAAGTAAACAGGACTGGAAACAGTAATTAGTTCAGCTAATTAGTTGAATAAGTTATGTCATGATTAGCTTAAATAGTCTTGAAGTCGTTTTTAGTGCATGTGTAACATAAACATGGAAGTTTGTGTTTGGATGTTCTAAGTGTCAAGCTACAATGTATTTTCATAAAATGAGTAAATTATCATGATGATTCCACACAAACAAGGAGATATTACTTATCAAATGGCATAAAAGTCATAAAAATATATATTTAATGACACCAAATCAGTGTCAGTATCGGATCAAATTTTAAAGTTTTCATTTTAATGGTAAGATCAATAAATTAGTTTAAGAGTCAAGTGTATTTGTATTGTAGTTTCTCAACTCTGCCTAGAAAAAGATGTTTTAATTTGCTCTGAAATTATAATTATAGTTTATAATTAATTTGGGAAAGAATGTCCTCAAGCTTGTTTTATTTTTTTATTGCTCCTGTTTATCATGTTGATATGTTATTAAAGTATTTTGTAGATGCCAATCAATTTTGTCCAAGTTCTTAACTAGGACTTAACAAAAATTATTAAAAGGAAAAACCACAAATACATCTGGTGGTAGAAGTTTGATAATAGAACAAATGTATATAATTTTCGGTATTAGTATCGGTATCAGTATCAGTATTAGTATCGGTGATACGGATCCTGTATTTTCTCAATATCGGCTCATTACCAAGATTTGCAGTATCACACACCTCTAATATGCAGCTCCTCCAGAGATGACAACTTGTTAGACTTACAGTAGGGACACAACGTTTTTGGATAACAGGTTTGACAGTCCTTCAAGGCATGTTCAGTTGTTAAATCTTCTATAAGTTTCTCAACATTCTCCCTGACCTGCTGCTGTGCTCCTTGGTTTACCTGATGCTGTTTGTTAGCTGATGTTCTCTTGACGAACCTCTGAGGTATTTAGAGAACAAATTAATTTAAACTGAAATTAAATTAAACACATACTTTTTTGCTCTTCATGGAATTTGTAAAGGCAGCTGATTGTCCTGTGGTGGATTCAGGGATGTAATGGATAGAGTACAAATCGGACCTCCAGGCAAGATTAACCAAGTGCAAGACTATCAGCAGCTCCTTCTCAGGCTTGGCCTTCAGGTCAAACTGTACAGCAGATAGTTGGACGAATAATTGGGAGGGCAAACAGGACGTAATGTGGAAACAGGACGTAAAAGATTACCTGAAATATCCTCTTCAAAGATTCGAACCTCAGCAAACCATAAAACTCTGAGTAGAGTAGAGGAAAGGAGTACGTTCAATTACTGTGGATCGTTTCACCCACAAGAAACAATCTGCTCACAACACAGTGGGGAAAACCATACGCCAGAAACCAGAAACATTGTCACAGAGCGAGGAAAATCTGGAGGAGAAAGTCGGTGTAAACACATCGATTTTTATCATGTCTCCTATGACAAGGGTGTCAGAGTAAATATGATTAAAATATATATACATACATCATCGTTTTTAAGAGTTCTGGTTGTAAAACATTTGGAATAACCAAATTGCACTTCTACAGCACAAAATTGGCTGTTTTGTGCTGGTCTATTACACAAGATCCCAATGAAACACCTAGAAGTTTAGATTACAGGTCATAATGTGTCAAAATGTGTCTATTTGTCTTGATTTTGACTCAGGGCTTGATAAGCCACCCTCTCCTTTAAATGCATCTGCAATGAAGCAAAAGAAAAAGATTTGCTTCCATCCTAATAGATTTGATTTAGTTAAATTTCTCTCTCAAGCACATGCAGCTGAAGAACAGGCCATTCCAGTGGAGCCTATGGGCTAAACAAATATATTATTCTCTATTTTTATGATGTCAGACAGGCTCTCCTCTCTAGTATTTACTTTAAGGTTTTTTCTTATTATCTGATAGTGATGGGGTTATAATTACAGGCCCTTAGAACTCACTTCAGAGAGAAGTCTGCTGTTTGATCAGGACTGCTACAGTGCTTTAGTGCAAACTGAATAATAAGGTTACCATTAATAATAAGGAATGAATCTATTTTTAAAACAGTTTCTGTATATAGAGGCATCATGCAGGGTTGGGTGAGGATAGCATAAATATTAAATCCTAACATAGCAGATACAATTTACCAGTATACCTAAAAAAAACGTGAATGTTGTGAAAAAGTTAAATTGTTTTTTAACACTCATTTCAGACAGTAAAATTCATATAGACAGAGTGAAATATTTCAAGGCCTCAATTGTACTTTTTTTTTTTTTTTTACAGAAAGTGAAATTCCATAATTCGGTGGATTTCAATAATCAAATTGCGATGAAACAAAAGCGTGAATAATCATTTCATGGCCAGAATGACAATGGAGCTTGGCTTGAGAATATTTCTCTGATGATAAAAACAACAAGGTCCCAAGAATCTTATATGTGTATATGTGTTTCACACAGGTAAAACAAGGTGTACAGCTGAATGTCATCTGCATAGCAGCAATGAGCGATTTTCTTTAAAGATTGACAGAATGTGCCCAAGGAGGAGGGAATATAATAAAAACAGCAGAGGCCTCAAAACTCAACCTTGGGGTACACCAAAACGGACTGGATGAGAGGGAGATCTGCACTCAGAAGTAGCTACAAATGACAATCTGTCAGACTGAAAACCAGTCCAAGGCAGATCCTGATACACCGACACCTCAACCTATCAACTGTGGTTTAATACAGTTGAATATAGAGCTGTTGTAAACTAATATTTTAGTAATTGAGTAATTTATTGATTATTCTTACGATTAATTGAGGAATCGGATAAATAAAATGATAAAATAAAATACTGGTAAATCTAGCATAACACCAGTGTTACTATTGGATACCAACATCAGTCCAATTTTTCATATTTGAGCTTCCCTAACAATTACTTCTTAGTAGTTTAGAAAATTAAGCTGTGACAATAATAGCTCACTTTCTAAATTAACCTGAAGAAAATGTACACAAAAATCAGAAATTATATTCAAGTTTCAGCCCTAGATGAGTTATGGTCAACTGTATCGAAAACCGATGCAAGGTCTAACATGAGCAAGACTGAACAGTTTCTCTTATCGCTTTGCATCAGAACGTCATTTAATACTCTCATGTGACCTGTAGTAATAACTGGAAGATGGGTTATAATGAAATGGGGTGAATGACAGCATTGGTACCTTTCCCAGAGACCAGCAAAGCACTAACAATAGTGAGAACACGGGAACCAATGATAAGAGAATTTCAAACACCGATGTAGGTCAAATGTCCAGAGAACAAGATGAGGTTTTCATTGCACCGAAGAGCTTGGCTAGCTCAAATAAAGTTACAGATGCAAAGCTGCCAAAGGTAACTGACTAAACTGCCATGGAAACCATCAACACAGACCATGAGGGGATATTAATTCTCACATTTTGAACCTTATCAATGGAAAAAAAAGAAAGAAAATGTTAAGAGTCTTCATTTGACATTATGGAAGTAGATGTAGTAGGAGTAATGATGTCAATAACAGTGTGGAATGACAGCTTAGAAGAGTTGCATAACTCCTTCTGAAAATACCATTTGTTAAAACTATATTACATAAATAGTGCATTTTCCAATCAAATGGGATTAAACATTTTAAGTTTGATTAAAGTTACATTTGTGGTTCCAAAATGAAATAATTTGAATTTGTGAGGTGGCTTATTTAGATAAAAAATGAAAACATAACATTATTTTTTACCAAAATCATTCAGGATCCTTGATTTTGTGTCATTGATTATAGATTTACTATAGATTTGATAGCTGTTCAATAAAAAGTACAATCTCTTAAATCTTACATGCCAAACAAGGTACCCGTTTGTACTTTTCATCCTTTATCCATTTTTTTCCCTCTTCCTGCCATGTTTCTTTCTTGTCCTCTGCTCCCCCAGCTGGCTGCTGATTACTTATCTTCACCACCTTTGCTGCTGCTCTGCCACTCCTGCTGGTTGCTGATTGGTCCCACCTGTGTTTCTGGCTATATAAGCTCCTGCTCTGCACTTGCACAGTGTGAGATTGTCTGTCATCTTTGGCACAGTCAAACTTGACTTTGGTGGTTTTGGCTCCTGACCATCAACCTTGTCTTCTCCCTGACTGGTCTGTGAAGTGCTGTGCTTTTGGCTCTGACTCATGCTTCATTTACCTGGACTCTGATTTCTGCCTCATGGACTTTTGGATCTGTTATGCCCAGTCGAGCCATATTGATGCTGACCCGACCATAGAGCTTTGGTTTGTGGACAAAGTAACCCCTTAAGTCTCTATGGGGAAATGCGAACATTGGATTGGTGTGTGTGTGTGTGAACCAACTTACCCAGCAATGGAGTGTCTGCACCCCACAATGTCATCATTCCTGGTTTCCAGTGTATAGATTGCACGTCTCTATGAGGTCCTGTGGGTGAAAATATCCCTGGTGAAGGGACATAATTCCAATCCTCGCAGAGGATTCAAGTTTGTTGAGGTCCAGAAAAGGAAACCACCTCTGTCGAGTAATCCACTACTTCTTGTTTTGAAAGTCCACTCACTTTCCTGTCTCTTTGTTTTTTTGTGACCAAAAGGCAGATCCTAAGAATTTACCAATCATCTAGCACATTTTGACATTTAGTAAATAAAACTTATTTAACCTTTATGGGGTTGTCATTTGTGTTCATGTACTTACTTTCACCCTAAAAAAAAATAACTCTATTCCTTATTCATAATTTAAGTGGACTTGATGAGATTCCCATAATGTTTCTTTATGGATATTTCTATTCAGGCAGGAGCATATGCACTTACTCATTTCATTTTACTAGCATTGACTTTACATGCTTTAGCTCATGATGACATATGAAATGGAAAAACTGACATGTCATGGTTATGACAAAGAACCAGGCTTGTTTTTTGTTAGCTTTTGGCATATTTCTTTAACTCCAGACTGCAATAAATAAATTGATTACTCAGTAGCCTTTTTGTCAAAGTTGGCTTCAAAGCAGAGCATTTTTGCATTAACACTTCCAACCCGGTCCCACTTCAGCCAAAGATTTTACTGGTAAATAATAAAATTTCTCCAACTGAATAGATCAAAAGTTGGCAAGACCATAAACGAGGTGATTTCTGCACCCCTCATCATTCCAGCAGGGGAAATCCCACAAGCTGCAGCAGTAGTTCAGGTGCACCAAATGCTAGTCCAGCTCAGAGGTAATATTCAGATGAGATTTTTTTATTAGTCAGGGTTAAAGGTTTCCCTCAGCTTCCTCGCTGACAAGAATCAGAAGTACTGCTGACAAGTACAAAAACAGCTGGACGGGACAACACTTCGGAAGCTAAAGCAGGAATTAGATTGACGTGATGATCGAAGTCGTACCCCACTCAAAACAACCAGGCCCGTAGTACCAATGGGACCAATAGAACTGTGCCGGGCCCGGCTGGAACCCGCAGTGCAAAAAGGGCTTTTGTCATTTAGTACAAATGTATATAATTCCTCACCCGGGATACAAAACTAAATGGAGGAAATGAACTAGTTGAAGAGAAACATCAACGTTGCTGTCCGAGTGCATTTCAGCTTGAAACATGGCAGCAAACTTATGACTGATCACACACTTCATACAGAGCTTCCTTCTCTGTCGAGAAGGGGAGGAGGATGCCTTACTGTGAACAAAACCATGCAATTTTCGATATGTGTCTATGTCAGTGGGAGCCGATTTCGGCACTTAGGATGAAGAATGAGTAACCCCTAAATGCAGACAGTGTGACAAACCTGAGGTAGTTTCAGGACACATCTGGAGAACTACGTTAAGAGGCGAGGAGCTCCGGCTGTAACCTTTAAGGACCACCTGGTGGAGGAATGACATTCAGCTCCATCCCTTATGTCTCATGCTTTATCTAGTGCTCACTGTTTGGTGTGTGTATGTGTGTCGGGGTGTATCAGTGTGTTTCAGACAGAGGATGAGAGGGAAGTGCTGTGACTTGGGTTGTCAATCCCATGGTTTGCCGAGAGCGAGCGACCTCTTACCTGACCATTCTCAAAGGGACTAGTGTCTCTCTCTAACATCCTTCCTCTCTCTTGCTTACAACGGTGCAGGTTTCTGGTGGAAAAGTTGAAATTGTGCTTCATCATCTCCATTTCCTCTGGCTGCCTCTGCTCTCCAAATCTCCATGTTGGGGGAAATAACATGGATTTATGGGTGGGGCACTAACAATATCCTTGGTTATTGCTAGAAGCAAATAAATAAATCACTGCAGCGAGATGCTTAATCTTCGCTGCCTGGACTCATGAAAATTGAGCGTGAGTGAGTTTATTTCTGTATGTCGGGGTGTGTGCACAGTCATTTGTGCCACCCATCAGTGTGTTTGTGCATTTTATTTGTATGTGCTATGAGCCAGCCTCTCTAATACTTGGCCTTGTGGAATTTATTTGGTGCTTTGCTGTCGGCCTGATCAGCCCACCGAAATGCAGGCAGGTGTAAAACTCGGTAGCTCTAAACAAAATGTGATGCTGTGAGAAAAAAAAAAAAACAGATCTTCTTTCCTACCCCATTCATGTGTTGATTAAGACATGCTGTGGATTCTGAGTCTTGTTGGATAAACTAATGTTCATCCTCCTTGGATGGATTTAATGTTGTCATTACATCCAAGCACAACGCAGGAAGGAGCATCGTCGTAACAAAAGCCATGATGACGGAAAGGGTATGTGCAGGGTGAATGTATGCAGCCATTCAATAAGATGAAGTTTGTGTGTCATATTACAGCCACAGAAACATAAATGTATTTTATCATGATGGTTAATCTTAAGGATTGAATGTTGAGGACTCCATATTTTTCATGGTTTTATAAGCATTTGTCTTCACTACCCCCTAAGCTGAAAATTTTCTTGTGATTATATGAAAAACATGACCAAACGTACCTTTGCATGTGACGTTACGATCCTCAGAAAGCAGGTCCTGCCCGCCGGACCCGCCTCCTGTAAGCCGCCTCCCGCATCGCCCACCGGACCGTCCCCTAGGTCTCCGCCCACTCCGGTTGGGTTGTTTTTTGTTATTTTTTCAGGACTCTTGCCCGCCTTCTGTAGCCCCTCCACCCACCCTTGTTGTATTTGTGTTTTGGGTATCTGGGAGCCGCCCCTTGAGGGGGGGTTACTGTGAGGATTTGGGTTTTTCTTTGTGTTACTTTGAATTTCTCTGTGTTTATTTCAGCTTCTGTGTTTTCTGTGAGTCTCTGTGTTGTCCCGTCTCCCCGTGATTGCTTCCCAGGTGTGTCTCATTCTGTGATGTCCTCCACAGACATTCCTCCATGCAGGGCTGTGGAGGATGAAATTCCTCTGGTGGAGTGAGCTCTCAGCTTCCCTGGAGGATCCAGTCCAGAAGAAGTGCAAGCCTGTGAGATGGCCTCACACAACCAGTGAGAAAGACGCTGGGTGGACAGAGGACGCCCCACTGTAATGCACAAATAGACACTGAAAGCAACGCAGTGCAGATGTGCGCGCCACATAAAAAGAGAGCGCACACACGGGGCAGAGAAGATGAGATGTAGCTTCTTCCTCAGATTTATGAGGAGGAGGGTAAAAACCCTCCAAAGATATGTCTCTTGATCTGAACAAGCATGTGATGCTTTCAGGAGTAAAAGCAGGATTGGGACGCAGCACAGCTGAGCTGCCGTCAGCTCATATTCTGAGACAAGAGGGAGCAACGGAGAGAGAGCGGATAATTGTTCACTCTCTTTGCAGACATAAGGGCCAACAGCAGGGCAATTTTAAAAGACAAGAACTTAAGATGAGCCTGGTCTAAAGGCTCGAATGGACACAGGCCTGCTTCTTCGCACACCTCTCAGAAACCGCTTCTTCAGCGGGTGGTGGAAGACCGTTTTGTCACCAAAACCCTCATGGCAGGAGGAAATAGCAGCAACATAAGTTTTAATGGTGCTGAAAGCTAAACTTCTGTCCATCAGCTGCTGGAGAAATGACAGCACGCAGCTTAAAGGACATAAAATGGGCTCCACGCCCTCTCCCGCGCACCAGCGTTGAAAGGCTGACAACTTTGAAACATAGAACACTGTGGTAGAAGCGGCTCGAGCGCCCTGACCGGTGCGCATTACATCCTGAGGGAGACAAGGCCTCTCTCAGCGCTCCTGTTCAGCCGCCAGACCCAGAGGCACTGGTCTATTTCTGGGTGGCTCCTGAACACTCCCCCGGCCTGGAGGAGCATATCCTCCCTCCATGGCAGCTTCCACGGTCGACCTGACACCAGCTGCTGCAGACTAGGAAACCATGGCACATTCTTGAGCTCAAGTGCCACTAGGATTACCGACAGCTGTTCCTCCTAAATTCGGTCCAGGAGCTGTGGAATCAATGGAACTGGGGGAAATGCATAAAGGAGCATTTTTGGCCACGGGTTTTGAGCGTAGGCGCCCACCCCCAAGGGTGGTTCCTCCTGTGGGATCAATGAGAACCACAGCTGGTACGGCGCGTTCTCCCACGTGGTGAACAGGTCCACTGCCGCTCTGCCGAATCTGCTCAATATTTCAGCAACCAGCTCGGGATGGAGACTCCAGTCCCCTTGGTGAGGACCACCCCTGGACATGATGTCCGCTCCTCTGTTCAAGATGCTGGGGATATACACTGATCTGATCGAGAGCAGGTTTACGCGCGCCCAGCACAGCAGCTGTCTGTCAATGTTCAACAGCTGAGCAGAGCACACACCTCCCTGGCGATTTATGTTGGCTGCTGTTACTCTGTTGTCCATGTGGACCAGAACATGCTGATCCTTCAGCAGAGAAGAAAAGTGCTGAGTCACCTTCAGCACTGTGAGGAGCTCCAGCACGTTTATATGAAGATGGTTATGTGGTTTGGCCACTGTGCTGCAACCACCTGAGACAGACACGTTCCTCCCCATCCCGACAGAGATGCGTCTGTGAACACCGATACGTATGACATGGGTCTGCTGAGGTGAACCCCCTCTGCCAGAATGCTGGCACCATGTGGGTCAGATTAGCTCTCACTGAAGGAGTAACAGAGATTGTGCTCCTCTTCTGGTGAACAGATCTATGCACAGAGCCTCAATTCTGTCAGCGCAGAATCGAGGCTAATGTGCCAACTGATGTGCCCAATTGGCACATCATAACTGAAGTCAGTTCCACTCCCAGATAAAGGATCATCTGGGAAGGAATAACTCTTTTCCCAGTTGATGGAAAATCAACTGGAAAATGTGTTGCCAGCTTCTGGGTCTGAATGGTGGCTTCCTTTCTGGACCGAGCCAGTAAAAGCAGGTCATCCCGATAGAAGAGGACTCTCATCCCTGCCATGTGCAGTGGTTGCAGTGCTGTTTCCACACATTTGGAAAATGTGTGAGGGGCGAGAGAATAGTTGTAGTGTACTGATACTGGGTTCCCTGGAAGGAGAAACGCAGATACTTCCGGTGTTTCAGGATGATGGGGACGTCTCCTCTGGGGAGACGTCAGCCCGAACATCTCCCCAGACGTTGCACCAGGAAGAACTGCAGAGAGGTGAAGGAGGGTAGCGGAGCGGATTGGGAAGAGGCTGCAGCAACTGTGGAGGGTCTCTGGTATTGACCACATCGGTCCCTCCAACAGCTGGAGGTGCGTGGGACAGATTCCGGACTTACCAGGTGGAGGATGGACTCCGAGACCTCCTGGGTCTTCTTAGACTGGAAATTGGCACCAAACAACGCATTAGGGGTGATGGGACCATTCAGCAGGTCCTTCTGGAGCTTCTCGGACATAAATGGCGAGAGGCGGAGCCAGGTGGTCCTCAGCTATTCATGAGGAACAAACCACTGAGGTGGCGCACAGATTGAGTATGGCATCAGCCGCCTTGCAGAGAGAGCCCTTCAGCTCCTCTAGTAAGGCAGCTTCCTTCACCCTCTTGGAGATTCCAACAAAGCGGCATTATTGGTGGCAGCCGTTATCTGATAGGCGCACTGGAGGGCCTGGTCAGAGAACCCGGTAATCAGCTGATTGTGCTTAGAAGGGGGCACAGGCCGCTGGACTAATTCTGACGTCCTGGCCCCAAACACGTCAGCGAGGCCTGGATGCAGAGGGGAAAAGAGGGAAAACTCCGCCTTATGAACCTCTCCACTATGGTGATAGGCACATAAGTGGAGACAGGTGCCCTCAGCTTCGAGGGCTCAGCCGCTGCCTCAGTTATGTAAGCCATTACGGCGGGAAACAGGCCAGATGGGGTCCGGACAGTGACTCGGGACAGAGCCAAACCGTCCTGCCAGATCATTCGAACGTGGCAGGGGTGGTTGGGGGACGGGAAGCCCCTAAGCTCTAGCCGCCTCCTTGATCAAGCTAGGTAGCTCGAGGAGGAGCGAGCCCACAGCTAGTTGCGGGGTTGAGTCGGACATACGGAGCACATGGTTGACTGAGCATCCGCTCAGCCGCCTCTCTTCCACCGCGGTGCTTCCCAACTGGGAAGCAACATCCGAACCTCTGCTGCTCCTGCTGTTGTCCTCGTCGCTGACGTCCTCTCTGATGGCTGAATCATCCGATTCCCGCTCAGCGTAGCTAGCATCTCCCCACAAACAGCGACTGGACGCAGTGGGCCCGTCGCTCCGCCTAGCACCAGCCTTGAAAGGACTAGCTCCAGCTCCTCTCCTCCAGCAGTAGGGGAGCACAGGAGGGGCAAGAGGGCTGAGGCGTCAGGGCGAGGTCAACGTGCTAGGAGCCCAGGCATCCCTCGCAGATGCGGTGCCCCTCAACGGACAAGATGTACCCCGTCCGACAAGACAGGCACAAACGGACATTTGCTCTTAAGACAGTGCTATCTTATGCTGAAGAAAAAGAGGGAGCCGTTTGTCCGGTCTGACCGTTATTTATACAGAACAGGGTGGGGCACACCCAGTAGGTGGGCATGGACTAAGCTCTGTTCAGTGCTGTGCTGCGCACGAGGGATAAACCCACTAGCAATAGCCTTAAAGGGCTATACGAAATGGAAGCAGTCATATATTACATTACAGAGAAGGTACATGTCTTACATGCCTCGCAGTTATGTAGCCTAGCATGGACGAAATGTTATTTTCTCTGGCTCCTTCTTTCTCAGCCTCCTTTAGTGGCTGGACTGCTGATAAAACACATATTTGGTAAGTATGTATGATTTGGTGCAAGGGGAAATCATACTTATAACATAGTTGTATAAATTATGTAGCATTAATTGAGCCAGTAATTTGATCAAATCAATAAAACGTCTAGAGGGAGAACGTATGCGTCGGCACTTAAGCTAGCTATTTCCAACTATTGTAGATAACACAGTCTATGAGCCAAGCCAGATGAGCTACTTCCACAGGCAGGTTATCTCGACTTGAATATGAAGAAGCCATGGATATGCTGGCAAAAAAAACTTGGGAAATCAATCACAGTCGCTTCGTTCCATACTCTCATCCCTTCCTTCTGACGTTCATCACGGCACCTCAACATGATAAGCTGACATAGTTGCAAAGTGTCAATAGGGGGGTCATATGTTAAAGTAAACTCACTCTGTGACGCTAACAAAGGGGTGAACATTTAAGCTATCACTTTTTTATCCTACCTATCTTTATTTAATTGTCATTTTTTATAGAATTATTTTACTTTTTGTTTGTACAAAATTTTCTTTTATCATAATTGTTAAAACAATGAAAAGGCATTAAATAAAAGAAAATCAAAACTGGTAAGTACGTAGACGTGGAGCTGTACTTGCAGAGATAAGTTGTTCTACAAAAATTAACTTTCCCTGTGAAAAATGTTTAAAAATCTTTTTTTTTTTTTTTTCCATTTCACAGTTATGCACCACTTTGTCAGTTTATGACAATCCTTGCAAAATTCATTATAGGTTCTTGTTGTAACCGGTGAAATGTGACCAAATGTGAGAAAGGGTGTAAATATTTTTGTATTGCTGGTAAAATAAGACAAAATATTTGCTGCCTGCTGAAAAAAAACTGATTAAAAGCAGCAGCAGGAATGATGCATTGTGGAAAAATTCCCATCTTTTTAAATGATTGTGCAGATTGATAAGGAAACATGTCTTATCTTTACTGAGGAACTGGGATTGGCTTTTATAAAGCAGGTAGAATAAGAACCCAGCAGGATGTGATTACCTGACAGACAGCAGAGGACAATAACTGGTCATGTCAGACAGAATTATAGAAGTTCAGAAGAAGATCCCAGATTAAAAAAATGTTCACTCCGCATTAAATGGATGTATTTGCTAAAATAAATTTATGAAATGCTTTCAATTGTTCTCCTCAACACCAAAATATTGTCCTCATTATATGCTGTGGGTGTTTCTAATCCATAAATACACTCTTATAAAAACCTACATCTTCAACGGAGAGTGTGTATTCTTCAGATTCTACAGGAATTTTAATAAAAACCATTTCATTCCAGATCTATAGATCTGCTACTACTTTTACTGCCGTTACACATGAACTACCCACCTCCCCCTTTATTCTGCATGTTGTTTCAAACAACTGCAGAGGCAGCAGCTCTGAACAATAATCCCATTGTTCCATAACACAAGTATGAGACAGACAACAAAAAGGCACCTATACACACATACTGCTTTTTTAGCTCTGGGTAGATGAAAGGGTGCATCCACAGATCGGTGTAAAACGCATAGAGGGCATCCAGCTAAAAACAAAACAAAAGCTTAACAATTTTTAACACTTTTCAGATGGCTCTTGTCTAATACACAACAAATTCTTTTTGTAAATTCACATTCTAACACAATTTTGCTTTAAAGATTTAAGAGAAAAAAATATTTGAGGAAGCATATCAAAGTGTTTTGAAAATCATAAACCAGGTGTAGCCTAGAAATGTGAAAATGAAACCAGTGGCAGATTTATCTTTATACAATAACGCATTCGCAGCCTGGCCATCAACTCAGATTCACTTGATTTGTATCTCCTTTCAGTGCTCTGTCTGGAATTTCTCCCATTGAGCTTGTCGTCTCTGGATGGATCTCTCATTATAGGCTACAATGACAACTTTTAGGAAGAAATGTTTTGACATTGTGAACATAGAACAACTATTTACAGTGTGGTGCACAAATCCAAAAAAATTCTTACAATATTTCTTGAACAAGATCTTTGGTTATAATTAAAGTAAATATACAGGTGGGTTGTGGGTAGTGGGAGCGGGCTGCAGCCGTGACACAGGCGACATTCAGGAGGCAACTGATTGAAACGTTGCGGTAGAAAGCGGGACCACAGTGGGAAGAGGAGTGATGGCACTTCTTGTAGCTGCAAGGCTGGACTGTGGTGTAGCAGATTGAAATGGCCCCATCCTGTCCAGCAGCAGAGCCTTGGTACACTGCATTTGATGGAGCAATTCTTGCATTTTTTATCAGGACTGTTAATAAGACAGATATAAATTTAGTTAACCACACAGTACATTTTAAAAGTCTGTCAACAGTCTACAAACAGGATATAGGTTACTCACATTTGTCTTTTACTTCCTCGATTCATTCTGGCAAACTGTCACAAACATTAGAAGGAGAATTAGAAGCGAGTACCTCTTACTACTGGGAGACATATTTAATAACATAATGAAAAATGTGTCCATATGTCCCTACTGGTGCAAGTCAAGAACATTCAAACCTACTTACATGAAGGTCTGGGTATGCAAGATTTTGCCATTAATTGTCCTCAATTGTTGCGGTGACCTGCCTTACTGTGTGTATAGTGAATGCCTGTCCCCTGTCACAGAAAACGGCTCTAAATGCTGCTTTCGTCTGGGGAGCTTTACAAAATGATTACAAGTCAAATACAGTCCACTATCTCGGTTAAAATCTGCAGCATCAGCCAGATATATCTGTGCATAACTGCAGTTCGTGGTGACAACACACCGAACATCTCTCCAGCCTCTCAGTTCTTCATCCTGTTATAAAACTTTTACAGCATTATCTACGTAAATAAAAATATGCAGAAAATTCCTGCGGCTCGTTCTGGATTTTTCACATATATCGAGCTACTTCAACATTTTCTCCTCTTTTGTCAGTTCATACACGGATTGGCTTGCCAAACTTCTGCGCAGCTCCCAGGAAGGCTTGAAGAACTGAGGTTGTTGGTTATTATTGCTGACAGCGAGCGACATTATCTTCCATCAATGCCACCATGAATCACAATTCTCCACCCTCAAATACAAAGGTAAAGTCTTCATATAAAACTGTTGTGAAGAATATAGTTATATTCTCCATAAAGAGTTTACCATATAAATATGTGATTGGTGTCAATGTGCCCAAGTGCAAGTGATAAACTCATCCACAGCCCTCATTGTTTCCATAACTCCTGATCTCTGCCCTCTAGAAAAGATATTATTTAAATATTTATTTAATACACCTTCTTTGTAAAATAGGGCTATGCAATTATTCGCACATTCAGTGCAACACCTCAGTCATGCACTATTAAACTGTTTTTATTCCAGGATTAGGACACTCCAGGATAAAGTTGTATACCAATCTTTGGAAGTTCTCGTCACAGATGTTGCTGTAGTTCATCCTGACAGAGAGATCGCTCTTAGTACGGTGCTGTAGCTCACACCTAACACTTCCCCAATTTCACAGTTGCTGTGAAATTGTAACCTAAACAGTACTTTAGTTGATCTACCGAAATGTTCCAATATGGCCACCAGATGTGATCAAAGGAGGCCGATACCCACCTGTGTGGGTATTTTTTTCATCTACTAAGCACAGTACCATCTGCATAATGTCCAAAATGTCACCAATGTTGGTAAGTATTCCAGTTTGTTGAGCTCCTAGTAAGATGTTGTAGATCTCTTCATAGTGTCACTCAAGAAAATCCAAATCAAATTAAGGGGCATTAGCCTCA
Organism: Girardinus metallicus; assembly: GCA_903067095.1. Lineage (NCBI taxonomy): Eukaryota > Metazoa > Chordata > Actinopteri > Cyprinodontiformes > Poeciliidae > Girardinus > Girardinus metallicus. Next base: position 20,725 of record CAEGAE010029702.1, on the reverse strand, counting down.
AAATGATCAGATAATCGTTGGAATTGGTTGTAGAGATACTGCAGCAGGCTATGTTCACACTGCAACCTGAAGTGACCCAATTCCGATTTTTTTTTTTTGCCTTAATGCGACTTGTATCTGATCTATTCATGGCAGCTTGAACAACACAGATTGGATTTTTTTCGAGTGTGACCCAGGCCACTTGGATATCTGATACGTATGGGACCTTTTCAAATATGACCTGAATCTGAACGACCATTCTTCCAACCTGAAATCATTGATACTTGACAAACATCACTATTCCGCATCCCTACGCACGCAATAAAAGAAGAAAAACAACAACCATAGCGGATGATAATGAGGATTAAGTTGTTAATGTGCTGGCTCCTGTCAACAACAACTTCCAAATCGTAAGATACGCTTCACCGTTACCATCCACGTTTACTTCCGCAAACACTGAGCTCTTCTTCTTTTTTATGATGTGTTGGCAAAACACTCAGCACTCTCTTTATGTGTGGCATTATTGCGTCCTCTGCTGCGCATGCGGGAAACTTTCAGGTCGTTTGCATTTCACACCGGAGGTTTGCGGTGTGAACGAATATGCTAAAAAAAAATATGATTTGACAAAAAATCCGATTTGGGTCACTTCAGGCTGCAGTGTCGACGTAGCCTTAGATGACTGCGCTGCTCATCCTTAGAACTAAGGCAAAAAGTACAGCTATTATTATTATCATTATTCGAGGAAGCAACTGTAAAACAAAACCTAAGAGTCACAGTGAAGCCCAATTAAATTGCATTTTAATGTATTAATTTTTACTTTCTTTTAGGTAACATTGCCATTGTTATGCTTTTTTTTTATCAGTTTACATTTGCCAAGTGTCATAGCAATGAAGAAGACATTTTAAAAAGTGTGTACTTTGTAAATGCATAAGACAGATAGAGCGTTATGGAATTTGTATCTCATGCAATGTCACATCTAATTCCTTGTCAACCAGGAATAAAAATAAGCATTCTCTAATCTCCCATGGCCCACGGGAGATTACAGAATTTCTCAGACATGCATCAAAGAATTAAAGAAACACTACAGGGTATGATTTTGATGAGAGAATAACATTAGGACGTGATGTAAAGCTGAAAAAAGTCAATTGTACATACTGGTGCCTGTTTAAGATTTGGATCAGGACTGAAAATCCGTTTCCTTCAGGTTCACAATCATGCACCACTTAGCGCCGGTTGATCTGTCATGCAAAATCTCAGTCCAATTCATTAAGGTTTGTCTATATTGTGACAAAATATGAAAAAAGAACAAATACTTCTGCCATCGACTGTATGTTCACTATAATGCGTGTCAGTTGTCAGGAGTGATGAGTACTATAGTGAGTGCATTTTGTCAGCACCTTATTTTTAATAGATCAGTGGTGAATACACATGATTGCATCATCTATCAGCCTGTGCAGTTGCATGGCCTTGCCTTGATACTCACAACCCTTTCTTAACAAGCAGGGAGCGTTTTTCACAACCTCAAACTCCCAGAATGTTATTTCAGCACATTATCCGAACCAGCACATATTAATCAAAGGCTGCATTTCCCCATTAGGTGACAAGTTTGGGCTGCATCCAGATAAAATGTCTGCGTCACCGCTCTGAGTAATGCTGGGAAACGAAATATCGACAACACATCCGAGGAGAGAACGGGCCTCCGTCGGTTCATTCCAATTATCTGCCGAACAAGAAGAAATGTGTTCGTTTGTGCTTGTCATGAGCATTCTGCCATTCACCCAGGATGTGAACTTTCTTAACGTTTCTGTGAAATCAGCTGGAAGCAGCAAATCAGGCACCATGAATGCAGTCACATGCAGATTACATGGACTATATATCAGCATGGCTCTCCACTGACACTGATGTCAGAGTTTATGGTTAAAACAGACCCTATGACTGATCAGCAGAGACTCAGTGAAGCTGCTGTGGTCTGGTTGGTGAACATTTGATGCTGGCAGCTGAGATGCCTTATCAGTCAGTCCTCTGCACACACTGTAAACAGGAAGTCATCTGCAACAAATGACTGGTAGGCTTTACTTTACTTTCATCATATCGGATTTGAAACTGGTCCATTAAAGCAGAGCTGTTTCTTGTGCTGTGCGAGTAATGCAGATACACAGGGCCCCGTGTCTACTTGGAGGCCCCTACTATTTTACTCCCAAAATAACATATATATATGTTATTTTTTTCTGAACAGAATATATACAAAATTGATCAAATTAAACTTAATACCTGTTTTAATACAATCACTAAATTTTTTTTATACCAACCAACCATGAATAAAGTTCAGCTATAGTGGCAGCACCAATTATTGGGACCTGGCACACCAATGCATAGGAGAGCACTGCGTTGCCTTGGACGTCCCTTAACATGCTAATGATAGGCCTCATGCTAACATTAGCCTTATAGCAAAAAATAAGGATTTTAGCTGTTTTTAACTTGTTAGCTATGTTTGTCATAGTGAATGGAAGAAGTCAAGATGTTGGTGATTCTCCACCTGCTACAGAGACCATTTAAGCTAACATTTGCATTTTGGCTATTTTAGCTTACACATCAATTTTTGCATACTAAAGAGACAAAGTCACACTGTTAGCAACGTGCTAGAAATAATCCACATCCTACTGGTAGTGTCACATGCTAGTTGCTCTACATGCCCTAATGCTAATGTTAGCCTTACAGCTAAAATAAATATTTTAGCTAACTTTTGATATGTTAGGCTAATTTTGCATAATGAATGAAGATGCACATCCGCATATTTGTGAGACCCAACATGCCACTGACACCATTGTAGTTAGCCTTAGCATTGCTGCTAATTTTCATTATCAGAACCTTTGGTTGAGGTCAGCACAGAATGCCAAGACTCGCAGTTTGGCAGGCCCCATTAAGATTTCTTCAGAAATGTTCAGGATTATTTTTTACTTATTTTAGGTAACATATCTGCAGTTAGTCAGCACAGCGCCCACCAGTGGTCACTGTCATCAACTAAATATTTCAATTGTGTCAGTAGAATTATTGAAATCCGTTTATCTTTCTACTTTTTGTTATGACTCTAACTTTGTTCTCTCTCATATCTTAAAGTTGCTGACAAAATCACCGTAAGCTAAAGCTCATTGGTCTACTTGTGTAACATGAAATAAAATCAAATAGAAATTAAATGTTTGTGCTAATGTTTAATTTACTGGCATATCAAGAGTTCTAAAAATTTCATTTAATATTATTTTTTGGCAGGTACAGGAGGAGATGCAGAAAATAGCATTTATGCTCTTTATTAACCTTACCCCATTGCCTATTATCTTGTGTTTTCTGCCTTTTTGTTTATTCAAACTGAATTATACCAAATGGAAGTAAAACTTTCAGCTGAGTTTGACTGTTTTTGTATGCATATGTCATTCGTTTCAGCACCTCAGGTGATTTTGGAAGCAGTTGTTCGGAGCAGCTAGGAGCTTTCCTTCAAGAAACTTCGAGGCAAAAAAAGATATTTGACTCCCTTCAGGCCCTTTGTCAGCCACACACTCAACAATAAAAAAGCCAAATAATTACCGGGCCTGAGGAAGCAATGTGTCTGCAGCCCCCAGTGGCGCTCCGCACAGTGCCGACAGCCTGCAGGCCTGCAGCATGTTCAAACATGAAGAGACAAATTGGAGGAGGACTTTTGTCAGGAAACTTCTCAAGAAAATGAGGAAGATGGCGACATAAAGCTGTGAAGATAGATACGCAGTGTTGGTTAAATTTTTAGAGCTGTGACTTACATCATTCTTAAGGATTTTGTGTTTTGGCAACCTATTTTGTTTTAATGCAAATGTACTGTGTATTTTTTTCTTGGTTACAGAAAATGCAGACCTTCCTAGATTTTGCTTTTTGCACAGCTTGCACTTGATTTTGGCCAGACAGCTGCAGTCCTCTCTAAAGGGATAGTTTGTGATTTTCAAGCAAAGTTCTTTGTGTTTTACAGGCACATAATTACTTGATTAGGCTATAAAATGGCACTAAGGTGGCTTCAGTTGTCATAATAATGTAACATACATAAAAGATAACTAAGAAAAAAATTTTACTCATTAATTTATCGCCTTGAAGTTGGGCCTATGTCTCTTTAAAAACTCCAGCTTTTTCTGAGCTCTTTCAGTCATCACAACATGGCTCCTCTATTAACACTTTAACAAAGTTTTTACCAGCATTTCATTGACAAGTAGCTTCTATAATGAGCTCAGCAAAAGCACAGTTCCACTAGGTGTTTGCTAATTGCTGCTGGCTAGTCTGAGGGAGCTGAGTGGGGGAGTCGTAAGGGGAGATGCTCTGTGAGGAGGAATCTCTTAAGCTTGGAAACTGAAGGTCAGAAGAGGAACTTCGTCTCCAAGGCGGTTTTAGGGCCACCAAGGCATCTTTCACAGATGAATGGTGGCTGATTAAAGGATTTTTCTAAATTCCTCACTTTGATGACTGGGGCTGGTGCAATAAAAATAAGGCAAAGTTTTATTGTTTCATAAAATAGTATATGGATAAACCACTGTGGTGTATTTTTTTCAGTGAAGTTGTTTGTAGATGATTGAACCCACGTTGGTCTCAATCCCCCTCAGACTAGCCTTTACCTTCAGCCTCCCAGACCAACTCATCTACATTTCCACTTAATTAACACCCAAAAAATTCTATAATCAGCAGAACAGTGTCTCTCCAAGCCTTTTAGTCACAAATTCACGTAAAAATATTACCATGTGAAAGGAGCCGGCAGTTTCTGAACATCTCACATTTGTAGAGAGTTTGTTCCAGAACTGAGAGTCATAAGAACTCAGTGCTGCCTCCTCTTCTTTAGTTGTTGTCCTGGCAACACTGAGTAAAAAGGTCTGTGGTGATCTCTGGAGTCTAGATGGTTTGTACTTTATAAGCAACACTAAGATGTATAAATCCTAAAACTTCTAACTGCCTAAGCAAGACTTTAAAATCTAAACTCAGAAGCAGAGCAGCGATTGCTGGAAAACACTTTTGGACTTAATGGAGGCAGGTTGGGTTTTGCTTTTCAATGACGCAGCGTTAAACTGTCTCACTTTTCCTGGTGAGATTGTCACTTTTCAGCAGTTTTGCTGAAGAAAAATGTCATAAAATAAACACTAGCATTTTGTAATCTAATAATATATATATATATAAGTACTCAGACATGCTTTCTTACATTGTGAATTTTAGCTAATATTTCTTGTAGCACTTTATAACTTCTTACCCTAATATAACCATTAATAAATAGTTAATTAACCTTGAAAACACCATTAATTGAGGATGATTCTAAACTGGTGAAAGTACATTTATTTGAGCATTTAGAATAGTTAATTCATTATTAATAAATGAATAGACACTCAGTGACTTTGAGAGTAATTAGTCATTATAGGTAAAACATTAATAAATGCGATTATTGCTTGTTAAGTATGAAATCAACCTTTGTTCATGTTTTCAATAACAACACAGCTAAATAAGGTGTAATTATTACAAAGAGCTTCCATATTTCTATTTCTCGAGCTACTATGTGACGTGTGAAAACTATTTCATAATTTTACACTAACTTTTTAGAGGTTGGCCCAGTCAAATTAGCACCAGCCACACATATATCGCGTTACCTGATGTTTCTGTGTTACTGAGATAATTGTAGCTATTATGCTCCTAATTTCACAAATGGTAATATTCACTGAGCAGCCAGTGTCACCATTAATTTGGGAAACAGACATTCACCCTCTTTCCTGTGCGTTAACAGATTCACCCACCTGAAGGAGCAATCTGTGCACTCTAAAGAACAATGGAAAAGACTCCCATAAGGCTGGCCTGTGATCTCCCCGGCATGCTAATGCTGGCTGGTTATTAGCATATATGCAAACTACTGATGGCACCACATGCTGGGCTAAAACCCATGCGTCTCTTTCATGAGCTGAACTCTGGGGGTTCCAGCGGAGACGATAAGCGGTTAAACGTGGAGCTAAACAAGCAATGGCATCTTTTAATAATAGCAACACGTTCACAGGCTGTGTTGAATCGAGTGCTAGCCAGTGAGCCGCAAACAGCAAGAAAAACATTTGGAAACTTGTACAACCTCTTTAAATTCTAAAATAACTCAATTCCAATTCAAAGAGAACAAGAAATACACAGCAGATTTCTCACTTGGATCGTTTGTTAAACTAAGACGAACCTACGAATACAAAAGCAAAGTGTGGATAAATCAAGGACAGTTTGCAATTAGCCTGTGGAAGCACCTTTGGCAGCAGGAACACTTGCTTATCATTTTCTTTGTGACTTAATCCATCCCTCAAATTGTTGTTAATGAATTTTGACCCAGACTTCTTTATAAAACTGTCTTAAAAGGACAACCATGGAGACTGACCATGGTCAAGGAGCAAAGGATTTTTAACCTTTTGCATTTCTTGTCTTTTTTTGATTTAGTTTCACATTTCTGAATAGTTTCTTGTGTTTCACACATTATGATTTAGTCATCCTTGACTCTGTGTCCCTTGGGATCATGTTTTTTTTTCTGTGCCCAGAATGCATCATAGTTCAAAATCTACTGTTGTCCCCGTCTGCAAAATCAGCAACAGAAGTAGCAAAACTCTGCGACGACAAGCTGAAACCACGAGTGAAAGGTCTGTTCAAAAAAATCACTTGAAGCTAAGTAAGTGAAATGTAACAAACATGACTGTTGAAGGTGAAATAGAATGTTGGGTAACACTTTATTTGAAGTGTTACCCAACATCTAAAAGATCTAATAGATCTGGTGCAAGTGGCTCATCTAAGAAGCGGGGCTCTCAGCCAAACTTGAGTGACGGATGTGCAGTAGGAATTAAAATTCATTTATTTATTTATTTATTTTTTTTTTATGTCTTTTATTTCTGTTGAAGGTGAAATAGAATGTTTATTATTATTTACAAAATAAATGCTATTCTACGGAAAACTTTTTGCAGTCTTAGAAAATGTTTTTAAATTTTTTTTTTCACAATGTCATTTATGAAAAGCAGTAGGCTCTTAATTCACTGGGACAGTATTATACTAAACAGTCGCAGTGGAAAAAGTGCAGAGTAAGAGAAATGTTTGTGACCACGAAAGCTCATCACCTGAATCCATGACTGGCTTGTGCGTTGCAATAAAGAGCAGAAAGTGTGATGTTTCTCAGTGCATTTTTTTTTTTTTTTTTGTTTGGAGAAAATGCTGACAGCACAGTTTGTTTTTGAACGCCTCGCTGCTCATTGGAGCCGACAGGCTTCACATTGCTGCTGTTTGTGACTGTAAACACATCTTCGTGTTAAACTCAACCGCTCTGCTTTGGGTGAAATAAATCCACAACATTTACATTTTTATAGTTTTTCTTTTTCCTCAGCCTGTGATACACAAATCAATGTCTGCTGCAGGTGTTATACTGCCGAAGTGCTGCCACCCCGCCGGTGCCTTATATCCATTTTGAAGAGATTCTGGAGATGTTTCTCGACGCCTGCTGCATACTTTGTTTGACAAGCTGTCCGTCCTTAGAAGACTATAACTTATTATAATCTGCTCCTCAGAGTGATAAAACGGTCTTTGCTGTCACTCAGGTTTCATCGTTGTGTCAAAGTTTTTTCTTTGTTTTTCTATGCTAATTATTCCCACACATTTTGTGGGGGAGAAAACAAGAAGACCCCGTTCAACATAAAGAGTCAGATTTTAAAATAGCAACTAAATTCAGATTTTCATCAGAGGATATTTTGTCAGTTTATAGCAGTTCTTATGTTGTTTATTTCAAAAATATAATATTTTAATAGAATTTTTATTAGTTTTGTTTCTAATTTCTTTTTGTTTAACTTTTTATAATTATTTGGGGCTTCTTTTTACCAATGTAGCTTCAATTAAAGCTTTTATTCTTTTTGAAAGAATGAAAACTAAACAGAAGATGGTTCCTTCTTTCAGCCAAGTAAACTTTTAAGATTTTAGATTTTAATTTATCAATGAGATTCTCACCTAATAATGTTGTTTTGTTTTGTTTTTTTTCAAAGAGTTCCTCTACATTAACCTCCTGTGCTGAGAAATACAAATCTTTAATTAAAATCAGGGCCTACACACAATCATTTAAAGGGCCACACATGGTGCCACAATTTGGACAATTCTGATTTACATAGAAAAGACCTAAGAAAATCATGTGTATTGCAATTTGCACCTTTGACTTTATTTTCTGCAAATTTAAAAATGTTATGTTTTTTTGTAACTGAACTGTGAAGACGTGCATTGGAGCCACTCAGGAAGAAGCTATTGCTATCTTACTTTTTAGAATAATGAAGGCAAGGCTGGAAGACGGGGAAGTGTTTTTTTAATTCTTCTCCAAGTTTCTCAGAACAATGGTTTCAATCTGAGAAGAGTCTTCTCTAGGAAAGCTGATGTTCCCCAGTAAAGTCTCAGCTTGGTTTTTCTCCACAGCTAAACTCCACCGAAGCCGCCTTAAGGTCTTGGTTTTCCCTCCGTCACGTCTATCTGCTCAGCAGAGAGTTGCTGAAGGGAACGTCATTTTTCAGACATGAGCTGGGTCACAAACACAAAATCCTTCTGGGTCCCACATTCCAGCTGCCCGTGGGTCAAACAGAGGCCCCGTGCCATTTGTCTGTACAGGATTGATGTTGGACCGCTCTGGACCCCAAGCAGGGCCAAAATGAGAAATACACAGAACCCCATCTGGACTGCAGGAGTTGGAGAGAAGCAGAGAGTTGCTCAGCGCTCAGACGGTGACGGTAGATAGACTCTAGATGCTAAATGACATTCTTCCGCACAGCCTGCCAACTCAGCATGGGTCCGATCAGCTTTTTATCACTGCAGCCTGTTTGAGGCTGACCCTGATTGTAGTGGTGCGTGTACGTGTGTGTATCACTTATGTGACGTTTATGTAGCTAACAGTTTTTTACCTGAAGCAGCTCTGGATTTTTCTGTAGTGCCAGAGTATCGACGTCAGCATCTGGTGATCTGTCATTTACAGAAACACAAGTATTTTATCTACAAATATTGATGTGTAACTGTTTTGTTGTTTTAAAAAGTTATGGTGTACCTTCCTGTGTTTTTTGGAAAAATGATGAACCCTGGGTTGCCTCCCACGTTCTCATTTGTGTGTGACTGTGGATTACGGTATTGATGTGTGAACATCATCGCTCCCTGAGTTACACATGATCTCTGAGCTGGAATTAGATTTTCCAGGCACAGTTAAATGCTCTTCTTTATAGAACGGTGAAAACAATCTACAGAATTTCATCTTTACTAGACAGTTTATAAAAATACTTGCATTTACTACTCACATAACAACCGTAATGAAAGGTAAAGCTTTAGATAGATATAAAAATACTGTTTGGTGTAGTAGAAATAAAAAAAAAGGAGGAGTAAATTCCTCCTATTTTTAAATTCAGAAATTACCCATTTTTTTTAGGAATTTTCTGAGTTTCGAAAGTTGAAAATTTGCTAGGCAAAACTTTAAAAAAAAGTTAAAAATCTTAGAAATGTTCTACAAAGAAATTGGAAATTTCTGAGCTTCAAATGAAGCTTGGTTCTTTTGAAGCTCACTTTTTTTTTTCTTCTTATTTATAGTATCCATTTATAGTATACAGTTTGTTTTTCCAAAATGGATACTATTTAGAAAATTTGAAAAATGTTGACTTTCGAAAGTCAGAGAGTTATATTTTTTCTAGACAATTTCTGAAATTAATCCCAAGTGTTTTTCAAGCAATTTTTTTACTTTTGTTGCTCAAAAAACTAGTTTTTTCTAGAAAATTTTTGAGATCTCAAAATTTTTCTGCAGAAATTTACTCGTACATGTTGTGGTACAATCCTGTCCTCATAACAGATAGCAGAAGAGTTCCTGTGGACTCATCCAGCTCAAGTGTCTCCTTAGATGAGTAACAACATTAACCTCAAACCAGATTTGTGGGAAAAATTCTCCACCTGTCAGAGTTCTACGCAGTGAGGCAGCTCTGTTTGTCGTCCTTAGTGTCTTCCAGGCGCTGCTGCATCTGTCAGAGTTCTCACTAAAGGCCAGCGTAGCGTCTGTCGGTCTGCAGCATTGTTTGCTCCCCCATTGTCCTGGATGTGCTGCCTTCACCTGCCTGTCTGATCAGAACCGAGTCTTTCAAGATGAAGACGAAACTTAAGCCCCGAGCCTGAAAGCCATTTGTCTTCCTCCCTCACTGCATCAGTGTGTCACCAGCAGAGACTTTTACTGCTGGAGCACAGCGTTCCCCTTACAGTCATCATCATGTCTTATTTGGTTGTTCTGCAGTGAGAGACACGATGACCCCACTGAGCTGGGGTCAGTGTGGCCGTCATGAATCCCCGTTAAAGGTGTACTCCGTGAAATCCCAATGGCTGACCACGGTACTTGATGACAAACCGTAGTGGCGAGCTAACAAAAAGTGCAAAAGTGTCTCGTCGGGCCGAACAGGCCGCATGCGAGCTTAATTGTTGTTCCAGTCAAACACTCATCCTACCACTTCATATTTGAAGGGTTCTATAAAAAGTGTGTGGTAAATGGTGCTCTGTATAACTGCTCCCATTCTGATGATAACAATATACTATTATCTGTAGTGGGGTTTAAGTTCCTGGTGGTCCAAGGTTTTCCTTTTACATTAGTTGTAAAGGTTTTAGGATCTAAATCTGAGGAGAAACAACACCAGGAGCACTTAAATCTCTTCCAAAAAATACCAGGAAAGAGACTGGATTAGCTGCCACGTAACAGCGAAAGTACTGCATGGAACTGTGGTTCAGAGCCTTGAGTAAGACTTTAGCAACAATTAGCTTAAATTTGAAAGTTCACATTTAGGCGTGAACGAAACCTGCCAGTCACTCTGAGATAGGCATTGGCAAGAAATGTCACATGGCTCATTATATCTGCTGGGCTTGTCCATTACATTCTAAATAAAACAGAGATTGAGAGCATGTAGTTTTGGACTAGTAGTGTGGTGTGTAAAATTATTAATAACCCTTGAATACTTGAACATTTTGTCATGTTGCAACCACAGACCTCATTATATTTAGTTGGCTCTTTATGGAGCAACACATAGGAGAGCTTATGTGGGAAGTAGAAGAAAAAGTTTCCATTTGTTTGTGTTGTTTTCTGACTCACCTGAGTCAATACTTCTAGAGTCACATTTTTGCTGCGGTTACAGAGGCAGATCTGTTGGGATCTGTGACTTTTCAGAGATGTTGTCAAGTCATTTCTCCAGTCAGATTTCAAGTCTTTTAGGGGACAAGTTCAAATCCAAATCTTTCACCACAAATCTTAAAATCTAAGACTTAAGACTTACCTCTCAAGTCTTAAGTCGTGTCTTAAGTCTCTAAAGAAGGAAATTAACATTTTGTCTTTAAATCCATGAGATCTATTCAACTTCTAATACTGCTTTGCTGTTTGAATGGATTCCAAACATGTACTGTTTATGATTAGTTCTGAATTATAACAAAGGAAGATAATTATCTTTCAATCTTTTAATATTTCTAAATATTTTCTTTAAAACTTTTTATTGACGGCACTATGGCCCTCCCTCTAGCTCTGATTGGTTGTTTCTGCCAAGGAGCGTGGTGTTTCTGCAGATGGCTGTAGGACCACTGGGAGGAGGTGGATTTTTTTTCCCACAGATTGTCTCTGTCTGATGCTTTACTGTCAGAGCATAGTGACAGTTTGAACACATGTGTAAAAAAAACATATTGTTTTGTAAAAGTTTCACATTGCAGCTTTAAGTTTTTGCTTGTAGCGTTGAACATCATTACCAAACTGCACCGTGCTATATACAAAGCAGATTCCATCAGTTCATTTTGTAAAAAAAACATAAACAAAGAAGTAATGCTATAAATCAATAATAATTGTAGCATAAACTTCAAATAGAAGCACCAGTTTTTATATATTTTTTAAATCTTTGTTTATATGCTTTTTTTATTTGAGATTGGATGTCCCACTGCTTCAGGCTATCAGGTGCTGACCCAGAACTTTGTCAAAGGCACCAAATAAGTTTTTGACATCATAAAGCAATTTTTTTTTTTTTTTTTTTACTGCAGTGCACTTGTGCATCACTCAGAGAGTAAACCCAGGTTTCCCCACATCTAGGGAAATTACTTCTACATGTGCTAATTATTATGACGCTACAGCTAACATGAACAAAATGTTTATAAGCCATTAGCCAAGCCACCGATATGACCGGCTAATAATCAAGAACATCCTTTCACAATAAGACACACACACAGCAGTTGTCAGAGTTGTGTTCTCTGTTGGCTTCCTTTCACTTTTGATTACATCAGGTAAAAACTGGTGCGTTCGAACTCAAACCCGGGGTCCAAGTACAGGCTTTATAAAGTCACTGCTTTTGTCTCCTTCTCTGTTACATGCTCATGTACAAACACTTGCATGGATTTCTTTTACAAGTATATGTTTAAATCCCAGAAATCAGCTTATGCAGTCCCCATGAATAAAAGTGTGTGTAGGGAAGGATTTAGACACATTTCTTTTGTGCTGTATGAGGGATTACCAGACACGTCCACTGACACGCCTCCATTTACATGTGCGAATAGATGTAAAACAAAACCCTGCAGGCGTGATGCTTTACTCTGTACAATTATGTCTTCGTGTGAGAAGAAAATGTAATTTATAATTCTAATAATTATTAGGCAGCCTGAGTATCTGGTGTCAGATTTATCACTCCACCTGCTGTATTAGTGCCCAGGTCAGACCCAGGAGCACTGGACGAACTAGACTTCTATACAAAGGGTTACCAGAGTAACCTCGTACCTACAGAACAGACTTTCTTCAAAAGTCTCTGACTCTACTCAGCATTGGATCAAATCTCAAAGCATGACCTCCCTCCCCCAGGTCATTCTTTGTGATTTGATCAAAACAATCAAGTAACCCAAGTAAACTATCGCTATCGTAGGTCACAGTTTCCTGATATAAGTTTCTTTTAAACTTAGAACCTGTTCATCAGTTTAAATGTGGCTTTGATTTTCCCCAATTCAAGTTTTTTTACTCGCAATTGGAACACAACAAATTAAGAGTGATTTGTTCCTCTAACAGGTCCTTTCTGTATTCACCTGAGGCATAAAGATTTAAATTCTTTTTGTTTTGGTTATGCATCCGCTTCAGGCACTGCAGATAAAATCTGCTTGTATTCAACAACTAATAAGAAGAGTCTAAGGTGGAAGTGCATCTGTAGTACATTCACAGCTACAAATACTGGTAACTTTTTAGCAGTTTTAGAAAAGCCTTTCAAACATTTAACAGTAATTATTCTCTCTCTGTTTTATTTCAAACGTACAAATATTGGTAAAAACAGATGCTGTTCAAATATGAAGCATTCATTTGTTCAAATGAATGCTTCATTGCGTTTCTTACTTAACAGAAACACTGCAATTGTGAAATTGTGTTTTTCCGACATTAGTGGAATATTGACAAAGTTTTGCGCATAGTTGTAATGGAAACGCAACTTCTGACAATATCTCATACCGTCGTCACCTGTTGGTTTGTTTGTTCCAAACACAAGCTATCGCCCTCACAAGAGCTCCAACGAGAGCTCGATGTGTTTCGTTTGCTTTAACTGGTCTGAAACATCCTATAGTATGAGATCCAACTGCAGTTACAGTTAAGTGTGTTTACTTAGTGAAACAAAAACCAATCTATTCTTCATTCAAGACTAGGAAAGTCCTTCAGTCTGTCTCTGGCTTACGGCATTCATTTCCCCTCCAATGCAGCTTTTGGATTACGTCTGTCCGTCCATCCGTCCTCCTGAAGAACCACCACAGAATGCACTGGATGAAGTCTTCTCTAAAGATCTGGTCCATTGTTCCAGTAACATATAAACATCCAAAGCAAACTTTTTTTTTAACTAAATAAAAAGATATGTTTTGTGCTTGGATTCCAAAATACTCAATTTAAGACCTTCTTTTTAATCATTGCAGTTTCAAGGATTTCAAGTGAGTAAAAAAAAAGCAAATGGAGAGGGAAAAAAAGAGACAAGTCAGCAATGCTCAATAACCTGTGAACTTAATGAGAACTTTGCTGAGGAAATATAAAAAAAGGATTGGGTTGTTTATTTCAGTTTTAGTAAAGCAATAAATCCTGTGTGGTTTCAGTTTGACATGTTGGTTTTCACACCCTTTGACCTGCAGCTTCTGAAGAGTGTCACTGTGGTTAAAGCTTCATGAAATATTCAATACAGAGGTCATGCCCCTTACGAATTCTCAAAGTTTCACTTTCTTTTTTTTTTTACTGAAAAGGATGGTCAGCAAGACAAAGAGCAGAAGTAAAAGTCACTTTCATTATCTCAGATATGAACAAGGAGTTCAGCTATAGGCAACACAATGCAGTAAAAATGTTATCTTGGAAATTTCTTCTGTTTTTGCTTATTTTATAACACAAACTCATTATAAAGAACTTAAAGGCGACAGAAGCCACCTGATTAGGTTTGTGATTATGGTTTTATTTATTAGTTTTATGAGTTGCTTTGGTGCATTTCTCATAAAAGAACTGAAATTCTCAAAATTACTCGTTCAGTTTTCAAGTCATTGAGACCCCTGTGAACATCAAAGAAGCAGTGAACACGTTGCAAACGTTTTAGTAGAAGGGCGATTATTGAACGAAGGAACCTTATGAGTTGTTGCGATGGACACACACCTGAAGAGATCCTGTCAGTCCGGTGTGCGTCACGGCAAACACTGCGCCTATCCGCCTGTCGATGTCCCGCTTCTTTCCTCCCCCATTCGTGAACAAGATCCCGAGATACTCAAACTCCTCCACTTGGGGCAGGACAACCCCCCCCCAACCTGGAGAAAGCACTCTACCCTTTTGCGGCTCAAGACCACGGCCTCGGATTTAGAGGCACTGATCCCCATCCCGGCCGCTTCACACTCGGCTGTGAACCGCTCCAGTGAGAGCTGCAGATCACGACCTGATGAAGCCAACAGGACCACATCATCTGCAAAAAACAGAGATGCGTTCCAAAGGCCACCAAAGCGGATCCCCTCAACACCTTGGCTGCGCCTAGAAATTCTGTCAATCAAAGTAATGAACAGAATCGGTGACAAAGGGCAGCCCTGGAGGAGTCCAACTCTCACCGGAAACGAGCCCGACTTACTGCCGGCAATGCGGACCAGACTCTGACACCGGTCATACAGGGACCTGACAGTGGGCAGTCAGGAACAGTGATGTAAGAGAAAAAACTGTCTGCTGTGTGCCTGTTGTGCAATGGACTTTGTGAAATGCAGACTTCTTTCACAGAATTTGTCACATGCATATTAAAGGAAACAGCCGAGTGTTGAACTGTTGTGGTTCAAGAGTTCAGAACACAGAAATCCTCAGGCTTGATGATGAACCTACCTGAACTCAACATGTAAGATCAAAGAAACATGTTCCAGGAAAACACAAGCAGGCGTTTTTAAAGGACACCATGATAGGAGACAAATTGGCTAGGTTTTCACTTTCAAGTTCTTGATTAATGTGTTCAAAAAGTGTTGGAGAACCTTGACTCTCCTGGCCACAGTAAGAAGCTGGACTCTCCAAAACCTTCTTTTGGGGGGGCAAAACCCCCCACAGAATTAGGTTGACTTGTCAACAAATTTCTGGGTAAAACGTGGATCTGTGAGACTTGATGTGAACTAGCTTGGTTTGTGATGGTTTATGTGCAACAGTCCAGGTATGTTTTCGATGACAGAATAACATTATAACATGACGGAGTGAATTTATCTGATACTGCCCCTTTAAGTTTTCTGCTATCTTTGGGCAGATAGAATCTATAGGATTCAGAAAACAAAAAGGCAAAAGAGAAAGTTGAATCATTTTCCAAGATAAAGACTGTAAGCAAAATTAGAAACAAAGGGAAAAAAAATGATGTCACATTAAAGGCCATTTCAGATACATATTGTTTATATTTATATCATGGTAATACTGTCGTCCAATCCTGCTGTGCACCCTGCTGGTTTACGACAGGCAGTAGCTGGACAGCCTGAGAATCAGGAAGAGCAGAGGAAGGTCCCGAGGTAGTTAAATAAGTAGTGAAATTGCTGATTTCATCTTAAACGTTTTAATAAGGGTTTATGTGCGGTGGACAGAAATTAAAGGAAAGCAAGAGCCAGACAGGAAGAGAGGTACGAGGAAGACGTCCCAGATGATGACGAGGATGAAGACCAAGTGGCTGAATGAATTCATAGAACTTAAATGAAGCTGTTACTGACCCACAGATCAGTGAGCTGAAGCAACCAGAGCCAAACTAATTAACCATAAAGCCCGTCTGTACTTTCAATGGTACCAGAATATAAGGCTAACAATAACAACAACGCATCATTCAGACGGGAAGAAAAGACAAGCCATTGTCTGTGGTGTAGATGTGAACATTCTGACTGCTATCCAGTAGATTTCCATCATGGTCAACGTTAAACTGCGTTACCACAGCTTACACAATGAGTGGGAACATGCAAGACTTTATCAAATGAATTGCCTTGGTGAGCTGATTTTTACAGTTCTACATTAAAAAACAAGGACTGTAGTGTATTTACAGCTCTATCCACGTCCCAGCTGAGTGTTAAATATGTAGCTCCCATGCCCAGTGAAAGTGCTCATTAGAAAACACAGAAATTCCAAGCGAGTCCCATTAAACAGAAAAGGGGGGAAATGGGCCCATTTGCTTCAACGAGTCAGCGGAAGGCCTGCCAAAGTAAATTTGAGGAGCACACAAAGCGTTCCCCCCCCCCCGTCTCTGCTTCCAGGGACACAAATGTCAGAATGCCTGCAGTTGATGCACTGAGAGCAATCAGGAGTAGGAGTTAGTCCAGGGAAAGGTGACAGAAATGTCCTTGTGAGTGGAGAGAAGTAAAGATATGAGCATATGTGTTCCAAAAAAATATCTTGCATTGCACAAACCTGTCATGATCCACACCCCAGCATCAACTTCCTGTTGTGAAAGGACGTTGACTTGTCCTCAGTGATAAGTCAACTCTCACGACTGCTCACAGAACGTGAGATTACCACACAACCTAAACTGCTGTGGCACTAAAGGGGCTTTTAGAAATGGATCAGAACCATTTTTTGTGTTTCTTGTACTACTTTAGTATGAAATAAAGCACATATAATGATCAAAAAAAGTCTCTAACAAAATGTAAACACACAATGTACATTTTAATCATCTCCAGCAACATGGGCAAAACAGAATCCCAATAACATTGATGTACGGCACCTAGGTACGGCCTTATGACCCTATTAGGGTCACCTGCTTCAAACAGATGCCAGATGTGAGGTTATGATGAGAAACATAGATGGGAACTGTGTTCCCTCGTCTGGGCCTGGTTCACTGGGGCCCGCTGGAGGTTGGGCAAACGGGTGAGCGCCTGTTGTCAACTGATCACCTCCTGATGATGAGGAGGCTCTAGTGGTTGATGAGAACGCCGGTCAGACCTGGAGAAACCAAAAGTATTGCAAGGGTCTGCTGGGAACATCTGGCAGAAGCTTCGACTCCCACCTCAGGTAGAACTTGAGTCTGAGAGCGCGTTCTTCCATTCGTCACCTAGCTACAGGTGCCAGCCCCTCAACGCTCCATACCTTCAGCCTCTCCAGAGTGACCAATGGCCCCTTGGTATACCAACAGGCCATGCCAATGGGCCACTGTGCAATCACTACGTTTATGTTTTATTGTTAATATTATTTTATGTTTCTGAATTTATTACCTTTTGCATTAAATGTAAAGGAAAAAAGTCTAAATCTGCCAGGGTTATGAATAGTTTAAGCCATAACTGTAGCTTAATATCCTGGTAAAAAAAAATTATCACAACTCCTGCTTCTGTTTGCTGATTGACCAGGATGAAATTCAGCTGGAGAAATCAAGCTTAATGGGTGAAATCCCAGACGGAGCACTGAAGGGGGATGAGAATCGAGGTGAGGAAGGCGATGGCCAGGCGCCATGGGGAGATAAAACTCCTTCACCTCCTACTGATAGCTAACTCTGTTAGCCATCTGTTGACTCTGTTGTGTTGATGGCATTTTCTGAACCCACATGCAGAGATTACTCAGGAAACACAACTGCAGCTTTTAATAAAGGTTCTTTTCCCACAGTGATTGTTTAAGCTGGTCTAAAGCGGCTTCTATTAATAGTTTGGAGAAAGCAGCTCGGAGGGGGAAGAGGAGCGGAGAGGATACTGCTGAGCAGCTGGTGAGATTTAAGAGTGTTCGGGGTGATGAGGTGTCTTACCGGTCCGAGGATGATTATGGCTCAGAGGAGGGGAAGATGACGAGTGTTGGCGGACGGCAGGCAGGTGTAGGTGGAGAGAGGAGATGCTGAGGAGCAGTCAAGGCAGTCAGTGAGTTTCCAGATACAGCAGCAGAGGTTCGATTCTTCATAGTGATTCATTACAAAGGGATGGGGGGCTTAGGAGAGTTCCCTTACAGGAGACACAGAGGAGAGACTACACACTGTGTCTTACAAAAAATGAGCTTGGAGAATGAGAACATCTTTTGTTCATCATTCCTCATTTCGTCACCGTTAGAAAATTCATTTTTGGTAACACTTTAATTGAAGGGGTGTGCATAAAACTGTCATACAGATGACATAATACCTGATATGAACATGAAGGACACTTCAAAACTATTTATTACTGTTGTCATGAAGTGTCTTTTGGTAAATAATTACACTTTTAATGCAAAGTTGCATTAAAAGTTGATTAAAAGCATCAACTTTGCATTATTTGGTAAATAAAGAAAAGGTTTAATGCAAAGTTCCATTAAAACTTGCATTAAAAGTTCATTTAAAAAGTGTCAACTTTCCATTAGGTGTCACTACCGAATGACCCTTCATGACAACAGTCATAAACGTTCATGAAGACTCCTTCATATTCATATATATATTTTTTAAGTTTATCTTGTTGGAGCCTCAGACTTTGTTCTAGATTCTTAAAACCAGTAGTTAAGCTGGTTATTCAGAATCTAGTTCCTGTTAATGACGAACTGCCACAGTATTGTATCGATTTGGAAATGCAGTTTCACACGAAGAAGGTTCTCTTACTTTTCTGGTCTACATGAAAAACTCTACGCCTGGTGACAAATTACTGTAACTGTGCATCACTTTAAATCAGCCATTCCCATTGTGAAACATGGCAGTGGCAGCAGAAGTGTGAAAAGACTTCAATCTTTGAGGGCGGTGCATCTATTAGCAGGGCAACCGGAGCAACTGTGGAATGGTGTTAGAATGGCCCAGTCAAAACCCAAAGACCTAAATCTAACTGAAAAGCTAAAGCACAACTTTAAAACTGTTCAGAGACACTCTCCATCCAATCTGAGGGACGTTAGTTAATTTGTAAAGAAGAATGGGCAGTACATGAATTAAGAGACTTGTAGGTGCAGTGTCGACTCAGTGGGTTGAATAAAAATTCTTTTCAGATGTTCATTTGTAAGAAAAAGCACACATCATTTTTCATCCATGTCACAATATATACGCTACTTTGTGGTTATATTTCACATAAAATCCTAATGAGTCCCGTTGCGGCCTCAATACTTTAGCAAGGCGCTAGCTCTGAAGTTGTTAAAATTCTCATCATGCAGCGCTATCAGGTCACATTAGGTCGTTCCTATTTTCATTCTGCAGAGGGAAAAAGCTCAACACCCAGCCAAAGGCATGAAAGAGGAGCAACAGTTAGTCTAGTGCCCACAGAGCGGAGTGCGCTTATTTAGAAAGCAGTGCATACGATCCATAACAACACATCTACATTTTCCAGTAGAAATTCAGATTTGTAAAGCCGAGAACTTGACCACCTGCTGGGAGTGCTCCCTTTATGAATCACAGTCCACTTACAAATAAACACGGCTCATTTCCATCTTCTAAAAGCCAAAGCGGGACCATGCGAACATGGCTGGTGGAGATCGACTTCTTGAAAGTTTACAGAGTCGTCAAAAGGCACCGCAAATCATCCACAGGAGGAGGTAGACGACAGAGCAAGGAAAGAAAGTCGTAGGTGAGGTGTCGCCTCAGAAACATTTCTTCTCTGGAACCGGAGAATGCTGTTGATGCAAGAGAGGATGATGTGAATTAATGAAATCTGAACTGTGTCTGAAAAAAGCTGGTGCTAGAACATATATGGTACTAGGGAGAAAGTAAAAAAGACAAAGTCAAAGCAGCAGCTGCAAACTGAGTGTAATATATTTCAGATAAGATAAACTTGCACCTTGACTACTCATGTTGACTCAGTACCTATACATACAGTGTGGAAAAAAGTATTTAGTCACCAATTGTGCAAGTTCTCCAACTTAAAATGATGAGAGGCCTGTAATTGACATCATAGGCAGACCTCAACTATGAGAGACAAAATGAGAAAAACAAATTCAGAAAATCACATTGTCTGATTTTTTTTAAGAATTTATTCGCAAATAAGGGTGGAAATAAGTATCTGGTCAATAACAAAAGTTCATCTTAGTACATCCTTTGTTGGCAATGACAGAGGTCAAACGGTTTCTGTAAATCTTCACAAGGTTGGCACACACCGTTGCTGGAATGTTGGCCCATTCCTCCAAGCAGATCTCCTCTAAAGCAATGATGTTCTGGGGCTGGAGGCGGCAACACGGACTTTCAACTCCCTCCAAAGGTGTTCGATGGGGTTGAGATCTGGAGACTGGCTAGGCCACTCCAGGACCTTGAAATGCTTCTTATGAAGCCACGCCTTTGTTGCCCTGGCAGTGTGCTTGGGATCATTGTCATGCTGAAAGACCCAGCCACGTTTCATCTTC